>CAUYLG010068746.1:0-11597 GCA_963573385.1 Cacajao melanocephalus | reverse complement strand
GCGTGGGCGGGGCGGCGGGGGACGCAGTGGCACGGGCCGGGAGGGGGGGGACGCAGAGGCGAGGGCCGGGAGGCGGGGGACGCAGAGGCGAGGGCCGGGAGGCGGGGGACGCAGAGGCGAGGGCCGGGAGGCGGGGGACGCAGAGGCGAGGGCCGGGAGGTGGGGGACGCAGAGGCCGGGAGGCAGGGGACCTGGAGGCAAGGGCTGGGAGGTGGGGGATGCAGAGGCAAGGGCTGGGAGACCAGGAGGCCAAGAGGGGTAGAATGTCACATTCTGGAAGGGCAGGGATTTCATCTTCTATTTTGTTTCTGTATAAATTAGATCATCCCATGTGTATTTTGGAGTTTACTTTTCAAATTTAACACCCCATGGATCTTGAGTTCTCCCACAAGCTGTTTGAAAGGCTACAGGGAACTGTGTAGAATGCATGGTCTCTAACAGGTGATGCCAGTCCCTCTCGTTGGGCATTTAAATTGTCCCACCTGTTTTTAACAATTCCAGCAATTGTGCCCTGAGCACGGTTGCAGATGCGTTCTTAAGCGCTCATGTTTCGCTGCTGTGAACACCTCTGCACGATTGTATGCTTGCATTGCACATTCAGCTCATGCCTCCATGGCTGGCCCTGGACTTCGGTGAGAACACCATGAGAAACAGCCAGACTTGGGACGTCTGTGTTGACAGGGTCATGGGTGAGAACAGAGAGTTTCTCTCAGCGACATACCGGAAGAGCTGGCTTCCCCGCACAAGCAGTACTACCAAAGGTCCATTTGTTACTGAGTCATTCATTCAGCAAACTCATTCAGAACATGTGTGGTAGGTACGTGCTGGGCTCTGAAAGTAAGCAGACAAACCCAACGTGACCCATGCACTCAGCCTGAGCCTAGCAGGCCGCTGGTCCTGTCCTGGGACGGCCACTGTCTCAGCCAGAGCTCAGACATCATCTACAGCTGGACAATCTGCAAATGCCTTTCCTTCTTCCCTCATCCTGTCTCCCACCCTCACGCTCGTCCACGTGTCTGTGTGCACATATGTGAGCAGGAGAGAGGCTGTGTGCTTTCATAAATGAATCCTGATTTTCTGACAAAAGACACATCAAATGAATATGTTAACAAGCAATGTCACCCCCTCTCTGGCTGTCCTTACAGAATGTCTTGGAATTACTTCATGCATTCCTCTTCATTGGTGGTTTCTGGCCTTTGAGGGTGGAACTCTGCATCTTCCTGTCCCTCCTAGATGAATACTGGATTCTTAAACATTTAAAGGGGGGATGCAGAGATGGGCAGGATGTGAGCGCCCTCCTGAAAAGGCAGATTTCATAGAAGTATTGAACTTCACCAAAAGTTTTGGAAATTCAATTCATTATTAGAGTTCTATAAATATAAACATTATTTATGTTGTATTTCTTGCCTTGAATTCAGTATGTGCTCAAGTCAAGTGTGGTTGTAAAAATGACTGAGCCTCCTGAGAGTGAAGTCTGTGTGTGAACAGGAGGGCCAGGGTCGCTGGTTCCAGGTGCACCAGCAAGACCCCTTCTCCGCCCCCAACTCATGGGGAAAAAGAAGACTCCAGGACCACAAAACTAACACAGAAGTCAGTCAGAAAATTGTTCATGTATACACTCACAAAAATACATTTTCTGTAAAAGGAAATTATTCACTTACCTCTTCCAATTAGTGTTTGACTATCCATGCTTTTCCCACAGTTGAGAATGCTTTTTTTTTTCTTTTTTTGGAGACACCATCTCATTCTGTTGCCCAGACTGGAGTGCGATGGCACGATCTCAGCTCTTACTGCAGCCTCTGCCTTCCAGGTTCAAGCAGTTCTTGTGCCTCCATCCCACCCCCACCCCCAAGTAGCTGGGATACAGGCACATGCCACCACACCCGTTATTATACAAATAATTTTTGTATTTTTAGTAGAGACAGGGTTTTGTCGTGTTGCCCAGGGTGGTCTCAAACTCCTGGCGTCAGGTAATCTGCCTGCCTCAGCCTCCGAAAGTGCTGGGATTACAAGAATGAGCCACTGCGCCCAGCCCAGGATGCTTTCATTTTCGTGGGTCTTTGTCTTTGGAGGGCCTTAACCTCACGCAGCAGGGAAAGATGCTGGCCCGCACCAACGTGCCAACATTTTATCACCTCTGCATGTGGTCCCACATCCTCGTGGCCGTGCTGGGGTGGAGGTGGTTTCTGAGCACAGAGTGGACTCACAGTGACCCATGGCCCAGAGTCCGGAGTCACCCCCAGCCACCCTATGCCCCTGTGCATGGGGTGACTTAAGTCCCCCACCCCAGCTCTCTCCACCCCACACTCTCCCTTGGGTTTTCGCCTGTTCTTTCTCTGGCCGTGCACCTGGTGGTGCTGAGAGGAGGGCCTTGTGGGCACTTCCACACTGAGCCAATTCAGTCATTAACCCCACTGAAACCCGACACGGCCTGCGCTCACGTCACTGTGGAGGGGTCACTGCTGGCCTGCCACTTTTTTTTTTTTTTTTTTTTTTTGGTGGTTTGCATGTCCTGCACTATCTGTAAAAATATAACATTTTTTTTTCCAAAGAATTTAAAATGAATGTGAGAAAACCCCAAATAATACATATATAGTATAGATGCATGCGGTAAAACAGTCAGGCCCTGGACTCAGCAGCTCTGTGGAATGGGTGGTTTCATATTCCTTTTTCTGGCGACTTACTTGGGGCTTTTACAGATGCAAGGAGCTTTGGAGAAAAATAGCCAGTGGGCACCACCTATCTTGTGCCCAAATACTGCTATTTAGGACAGTGTTTTCTGGATGCCTGGGTGACTGCAGACCTCCTCCTGTTTAACATTGTCACTCTGTTTCCTGTTTCAGGAAAGATGCTCATTTTGTCTCTTGACTAGGGATCTTGAGAGCATTCCTGGGTTCAGCTTCACAGGAAGAGAAGCCACCACAGGTGTGCCTCGGTGAATTTCACAAAGCCAGCTTAGCGTGACCTAAGTCTCGAGTTTTACCGAACTTTGCCATTGTTATTAAAAAGATTATTTTAGTGTGCTCATTAGAAGCTGGGATCTAAATTCAACATAAGCACGAACTTTTTTTCCCAGTGGGTCAAAGCTCATTTCTGACCATTAAAAGCTAATCCTGAAAATTAGCTGGAACATGGTTCAAGCATACATTGTAATCTGTTAAAAGGCAAAAATAATTTCAAGCAGTGTTCTGTGTCTGTATGGAAACAGCTGGTCTACCCCAAAGAGAAGCAGAAGGCTATACTCTCCTCCCACAATCTCAAATAAAATATAAAGAGATAGCACAGTATCTGGAAGAACTGGCATTGGTAAATTATTGCCTCCAAGGAGTATTAGTTAGCAAACATATTTTGAAAGCCAACTTCACAATCATAAATTAAACAGGACTTCTTTCAGTCACAAGTGAATGCCAGTTGGGGGAGGCTTTCGAATTGTTAAGTAGTTTAGTAGCAAATGTGACATATAATGTGTGTGCCACAGTAAGATTTCAAATTGTCTTTAATTTGTAAACTTTAGTGAGAAGAAGAAATGATATATTGTGACGAGATAATAGTTTTCTCTGTATGTACTCCAAGCTATCAAATACTTCTGGCCTTTAATTTGGCAATGTTACTCTTGGCATTTTATTCTATGGCAACAACTAAAATGAAGAAAAAATAATATTCCTGTTCAAGATGCTTATTAGAGTGTATTTGATAGACTTTGTTTTCTAGGAAAGCTTTAGACTTATAGAAAAATTGAGGAGATACTATAGGTGATTCCTATAGGGCTTCCCACCACTTCACCCCACTTTTTTTTTTCTTTTAAGGCAGAGTCTCACTCTGCCACCCAGGCTGGAGTACAGTGGTGCAGTTTTGGCTCACTGCAACCTCCGCCTCCCAGGCTCAAGTGATTCTTGTGCCTCGGCCTCCCAAGTAGCTGGGACTGCAGGAGTGCGCCACCACGCCTGGCTAATTTTTTTATTTTTGGCAGAGATGGGGTTTCACCACGTTGGCCAGACTGCTCTCGAACTCCTGACCTCAAATGATCCGCCTGCCTTGGCCTCCCAGAGTGCTGGGATTACAGATGTGAATGTGCCCAGCCTCTCCCCTGTTAATTTACCTCTTCCATTAGTGTGGTACATTTCTTACAGTTAATGAGTCAACATTTTTATTAATTCAAGTCTGTACTTTATTTGCATCTCTTTAGCTTTAACCCCATGCCCTGTTTCTATTCCAGGATCCACATTCTGTTCCGCTGTTATGTCTCCTTAGCCTTCTCTTGGCTGGAACATTTTCTCAGACTTTTCTTGTCTTTGGTGACCTTGAAGGCCTTGAGGCATGCTGGGCCAAGTGTATGATAGGGGTGCTTCTATTGGAATTTGTGCAATGCTTTCCCCAGGATTAGTCTTGAGTTACGAGTTTTGTGGAGAAAGGCCACAGGGTAAAGTGCTGTTTCCTTCCTATCCTGTGAAGGATTTCTACCATCAACTTTCTTTTTGGCTGTTGATGTTGACCTTGACATTTGACTTGAGGTAGTGTTTGTCAAGCTTCTCCACTGTAAAGTCGCTGTGCCCCTCCCCAGCCCATACTGAACTTTTGGAAGGAAGTCATTGGGCACTTAAGGATCGGGGAGTTAGACCAACTGTCCTCGAGGGCAGGGTATCTATGTAAATTATTTAGAATTCTTTTGCAGGGGAGATTTGTCTCTTCTCCCTCATTTATGAATATGTTCAATTGTCTATTTGTATTAGTATGGAGTTACGAATATTTATTTTGTATTCTAGGCTGCTATCCAATACTGCTTTCTTCTGTGGCTCAGATTATTCCACCTGTGGCTCCTGGGGGCTCTTCCAGCTGCTCCCATGCCCTTTGCCCTGCACCCCATCCCTGTGGGTTTTCTTTTGTTTGAGCACTTTCCTTATTCTAAGATTATGGCAGGAACGATACAAGGTGCATCTTGTATCGTTCCTGTGCATCTTGTATCTTTCCTGCCATAATCTTAGAATCAGCCATTTCCCAAAAGAGCTCTGGTTCCTTTCACTGGAGAGTGGTGTTAGAAATCAGTGTCTTAGAGCTAGGTGTGCTCATTGCTTCTGGGGTGCCATTTCCTGGTTCTCTTGGCCAACAGAGTAAGGAAATAAATGTGTGTATACTAACCTGCATATGCACATATATCTACAAATATTTATCTGTGTAACCATGTGTATCTATATTTAACAGATTTCATATTTTTACTGGCATGAAATTGGAACTAAGAGTTTTAACATCAGGAAATATGTTATACTACCTCTGTGATGTGGATGTTGTAAGGGACGATTCGGAAAATGATGGAAACATAGCACTTTACATAAAAAAGTAGTACAGGTCTCTGCTGGAGTTACGCTTACAATGTGATAATTGTGTGTGTGTGCAGATAACTTTAAAGGAAAAAAGGAAAAGGTAGGTTAGACATGATCTATTCTTAATATTAAACTCACATAAAATTAACTTTGCTTCTGCAATAATAATTGGTCTTCCATTGAGTTCTTGCTGAAACCTGAATGAAGTTGATGTATTTAATTTTAAATGAAAGAAATGAGACTTTTGTTATTCCTTTGTTGTGTTAGCACTGCAGTGCTTTTTCAGGCCCTCCCAGATTAGTAATGACCTTGTTTACCAGAAAGCATGCTGCAAAGTTGTGAAGTTACAGACAAAGCAGTTTTATGGGAGGAAATCTGTGAGTGTTTAAAGGAATGTATTTCCATAATAGCAAGAAGAGTCCAAAGTTGGGAATTCTTCTTTTGTTCCACTCTGATCTTTGTAGTAATACTTGACTGAATAAATGCCATCTATCTTATTGTTTCCATGGTTTCTCAAGCCATAGATCAGGATACTTTTGGGAATTTCCGGAGAAGTCCTTCAATGGAAAAGCTAAAATTATCTCTAGTAGGTATTTTCACCAGTCTTCAGTTCAGATGGCTACATGTAAGGGGAACGTGATGGAGTGAATAACCCTGAAGTGTCTCATTTCACCCACTGTAGTTGTCAGAACTCAACTACAAAGATGGCAGATCAAATACTTCAAGAAGGGTGGTGGTTGTGGAGGCTGGTGGTCCAGCGATCACAGCCCCTCAATTACGGCCCAGTGTGGGAGCGCAAGGAACAGTCATTACATAATTATACCTTTGATTAGTTGCTTGAACTGGCCATTGCCTTTGAAATATGATAACACAATTTGGAGCTTTATTAAAAAACAATTTTTTTTTGAATTGTTGAAAAAGATTTTGTGTTTTTAAAAAAAAAAAAAAAAAAACCAAAAGCCCTGCAATATATTCTGTTAGAGGAGATTAAAAAGAAGAAAGGGATGAGGAGGAAAAAGAGATGAGTGTTTCCCATTATCACTCATTTCTGTCTCGGGAAGGCTACGGTGGCCCCTCCTCACCAGCCTCCCCCTCCCGGCATCACCAGCCCCCAGCCTGCTTGCTCTCCACTTCCCAGAGCAGTGAGCCGGTCCTTGGAAAGGGGATGTGAGAAGGGGCAAAAGTCAGGGGACCTGCGGCTGCTTCCAGGCACCACTGCTGCTCAGCACACACACTTGTGTGACCACAGTTGAACAAATCTCACAAGAAAGAGGTGTATTTTACTCCAGATATCATTCAGTTCTGAAAAACTAATTTCAACCTCATTTTTTTCTAAGTGCAAATTTGGTTTACTGTGTGTGTGTTTTCAATTTGGGTTACCAAGTGTTCAGTCCTAACATACGTTATGGTTGGAGTACATATAACACTGTGCAGCTGAATAACTAGACCTACGAAAGGCTGGGAATGCCTCATGATGCTGGGGCCCAGCCACACCCGAGGTCTCCTCAGTCTCTGGGGTCGTATACCCAGAAGAAGGGGAGGCCCAGGAGCCATGGAGCCCCAGTGTCAATTCCCTGACAAGCCATCCTCCAAAAAAAGCCTTTCCTTTGCAAAATGAACAGGGACTCCAAGAAAACAGGGAGAGAAGTTTCAGTTTTTCACTGATGGGTTTCTCATGTTCATCTGACAATGTGCAAAATGAAAAATCTACATTAGAAATTTGTCATGAGGGTATAGCCTACCTCAACTCACTTCTTTTGCACTCGCTGTGAAAACTTGCACTCTTGGTATTGTACCGAAATACTAGTGGATTTGGGGTGCACCTGTACCCTTGATCTCCACTTCTGTGTGTCTTCTAGGCCAAAGGGAAAACCAGCTGTCTACCTAGTTGGAACTTCGGGTTTTATTGCATATCCTGGAGGTCTTGCTTCGTTTTTATTTTCACTGTTTTCCAGGGTTGATGGTATTTCCTGTGTGAACCTACATTAGCCCACTATGTAGAAGCCCTCCTCAGTTTTCACAGAGTAAGAGGCCTAAAGAAGCCACCAGTGTGAAAGTCGTATTTGCTCTAAAGTGAGCCATTATGAGTTATTGGAACCCAGATTAAAATTCCGTAATTCGAGATTGATGACTTTTATTGCATGAGTTTTACTTAGTTAGGTATTTTATCTTCTGTGTTGTGTGGCTCCAAATTACGAAGACTGTCGGCCTTGACAGAAACTGATCACGGCAAAGTTATTTTGCTTCCTGAACATGTGTCCTATATATTTGCTTGGCCTCGGGTTTGTTTAATCCCTTCAAAGGCCCTTTGAACTGACATTTCAACATGATTCCTTCTCTGTGAGGTCTCCGCTAGGAAGCGGCCATCATGTCAAGCCCCTTCACAGCTAAAGTAGTGAGTTCACATAGTGGAGGAATCTTCTGGGTTGCATCTTATGAAAAAAAGAAATCCACTGCCTTTTTGTAAGAGAACAGAACATTTACACCGTCTTGTTGAGCAAATGAACGTTCAAATGGCCGGCACAAAAGAAACCCCCAATCTCTAACCTCACAATGAAATTGCCACGGACAAAAGATCATGGGATACCGGGCACACTAAACTGGGAGTGATACAAAACCACAGCGGAATCCGCTCACACCTGCCGAGGTTCCTGGGGGATGATCTTTCTGTAAAGGATCCTGGTGCTGCAGTCAGCCTGAAGCACTCCGAGGAGCAGAGACATTCCCCTCTGCACCGCTGGCATTTGTGCTGATGGCGTCTTTAAAAATAAATTAATACATGTCTGATGTGGACAGAGAGTAGTGCTGTCTGACAAGGTGATCATTTGACTTTTCTTAGAGGTACAAATTTACACTCCCTTGTATGAATAGAGAGGGCTGTTTGTTTCATTCAGAGACAAGACATTGTTAGAAATGAGTGGCACACCTCTTCAACCCAGCCTCTTCCTCCGTGGAGGTAAAAAGATCCTATTAGTTCTCATAATTGATTCTGAGGGCTGCAGCGTGCCTCATTTAGCTGGCCCTGCTCAGTTCACGCCAGGATGTAATTCATGCACACACTTGAATGTCCAACATGGCTGACGCGCCTTGGACACACAGCTTGGGCGCTGCATCATTTTTTAATCAGCTATCTGAGGAATATTTATCTGATCAACAAAGAATGCTGTCAGGAGGAGACCAGAGGTGACATTAATAAGCCTGTGGTTTCCTGGTACGATGATGGAGGAAGAGTTTAGAATGAAACCCTGCTCGTTTGAGCATGCCAGCAGACTAAAGAATATTTTTACTCTCCTTATAAAGAGCCAGTCAAAAGAGTCTCAGGTGCTCAGTTTTCAGGCATTCACGTGCGTTAGTTAAAAAAGAAAGAGAAACAAATTAACAAATTTTATTTCAAAATAAAAATATAAGTCCCTCACATCGCAGGAACCCAGATGAGAAGCTGTAGCTTCCGAAAATAAAGAGAGATGTAATAATTGGGAGCTGCGAACTCTAAATGATTCCAGCTACTCCAACTTAATAGAAAGACATAGTAAGCTGCATGCTCTCTCCCCTTCTGTCTGTCTTTGAAAAGGTTGTGACTGTTAGTAATTACAAGGAGTTGAGTATGTTATGCCAGGCCTCGTTTGGCCATCCAGAAACAAGATTTGTTGTTTATAACTATCAGATACCTTAAGAAATGTTCTGTGAATTAGGGTTTCTGTCAGGCTCTCTTCTTTAAATGCGTTACTCTGGTGTGCACCACGTGAGACCCTCACAAGTAGGGTAACACCCCATCTGCCAACCTGAAGACTCAAAAAATACATCAGCAGCCAGTGTAGACATTAGCACCCTTTGTCCACGTTAGGATTGTGGTACCAGAAGGTGCCACAATGATCTCTCTTTGTAATTCAAAGACTGCCTTATCAATTCCGTTTCCTCAACAAGAGGGGCGCTGTGTGGTTTTTAAGGAAATTAATACCATTGTGGTGTTACATAAGGGTAAACATTTTGTCTTAGAGTTTGAGAGTGAGTCTCTCTGCATTGTCTTATCCTGAGTTTCTCAAAGTTTTGATCCTTTTAATCCTTAGAAAATACATTCCAGCCAGGAGGAGGATGAATTTTCCATGCATTTTAAATTCCCGGCGGTCGGAGGTGATTCCCTTGTATTACCTCTTGCTGTGATACCCACATGTAGCACTCTTGTGTTTAACCTGGGTTCACGGTTCACGTTTTGGCACTATTGTGGGGACAGTGCTGTCCTCCCCCGAGTGGCTTCCTCTCCCCAGGCCCGCTGACTGTTCTGCCTGCCCAGATTAGAGCTCAGAAAGTTCCGTTTAATTTGCAGGGTAAAGTGAGAAGAGATCAATCTCACTCTGCACTGGAGCTGACAATTAGGTTGTACCACATCTGAAATTATACTTGTGGAATTTCATGTCCATTGAGATTTGCATGCGTGTTTTTAAACATTTGAGACAGTGCTGAGACATCCTGCCGTTTAAACAGCTATGGAGGCACTGTGACGCTCTGTTTGCGGAAGAGACTTTGGCTTATGCAGAGGCAAGAGCAGAATGGAAAACACTTACGGAGTGCTCACACCCCGCTGCCTTTTTATTCAATAACAGGTGAAATTTTGATAGTTGAATAATAGGTTTTGTGAGAAATAACATTAGTAACAGAAAATAAGTTAGCCTGTGTTTAAGAGGAAGAAATTGTGTTCCTGAAAGTAAAACAGGAATTTTGCTAAAAATTTTAATTAAAATAAAGATGACCCAGAAAGTTTAGTCTTTTGAGCTAGTGCCCCTGAGGTCCCTGAGAACCACCTTTTATTCCAAAGGCCTGAGACCAGAGGGAGGCTGCCGGTGGTGGGCAGTGGTGGGCAGTGGCAGGCAGTGGCCGCGTGGCACCCAACATCAGGTCGGAACCTCCCGGTTCCATGTGTCACAGTGTCTCCGTATCCCCTGGAAGCAAATCAGGCAGCAGCATGCGACACAGCCCGAGGTGTTATTGATGATAATAGGATTGTATTTACTCGCTGAGAAGCTTCTAAACAAGGGAACTTAGAGCAATCAATGCCCCAGGAGACCGATGCACATATCAGGACCTTGGTATCAGCCAGAAAACATCCATTTGTTTAAGAGGAAGAAAAAGGCATGACATTTTACACATTAAAATGGATTATTTCATCAATAGGTTAATAGAAAGCCAGGCTGCAAGTTCACTTCCTGCTTATACATCCTATGGTAATGGGAGAGCAGAGTGTGAAAAATGCAAGGCATAAAGCGGGCGAAGAAGGAGGCTTCCTGCACTCTGCCATCCCTCCCTTCCGAGGGGTGCCCAGCCTCGGTTCTGCCTATTTATATGTAAATGTTGCAGAAAGAGGTAAGCCGTACTCTGGGGAGTGCAGCCTCCTCATGCCAACTTCTTTCTGGAACTTGTGAAATACGGTCCCAGACACCAGAGCTACAAAAGTTAAAAATTAAGCCCGTGCTCAGCCGGGTTCAGTGGCTCACGCCTGTAATCCCAACACTTTGAGAGGCTGAGGTAGGCGGATCACATGAGGTCAGGAGTTTGAGACCAGCCTGCCTAACATGGAGAAACCCCATCTCTACTAAAAATACAAAATTAGCCAGGTATGGTGGTGCCTGCCTGTGATCCCAGATACTCGGGAGGCTGAGGTGAGAGAATTGCTTGAACACGGGAGACGGAGATTGCAGTGAGCCAAAATCACGCCATTGCACTCCAGCCTGGGCAACAAGAGTAAAACTCTGTCTGAAAAAAAAAAAAAAAAAAGATTAAGGCCGTGCTTAATTCCGCATAATTATGCCTGGGGCCCCTGTACATATCCATCAAGCATTTCTAAATTAAACATTTGAGAACTGTGATGGGTTTGGTTTCGTTCGTTCCTCATACATGATATTTGTAACAGTGGGTCCCTGAAGATCCTTTTCCCAGGTTTGAGGTGACCTCAGACAGATACTTAGGTAGGACCTTGTAGATAATGAGGAAACCTGAAGATCTAGACATGAGGAAGACTTCACTTGTGAAAACTTCAGTGTAGACTCATATCCTGCCAAACTGCAGATGCCTGCTACTTCAGGGTTGTTTCTTACTAAATTATTTGTTTTTGTGTGTGTGTGTGTTGTACTTTAAGTTCTGGGGTACATGTGCAGATCATGCAGGATTGTTGCATAGGTACACACATGGCAATGTGGTTTGCTGCCTCCATCCCCCCATCACCTACATCTGGCATTTCTTCCCATGTTATCCCTGCCTGACCTCCCCACCCCTCCACTATCCCTC
>CAUYLG010068744.1:0-10769 GCA_963573385.1 Cacajao melanocephalus | reverse complement strand
ACTTTCATATTGGGTCTGAGTGGACATCCGGCTTGTTGGTGATGAAGTTTTTTCTGTTAGTTTTCCTTTGGCGGACGCCCCTTCCCCACAGAGCTTGGTCTTCCCGGGTTCAGCTGTGCTTACTCTTTTTTTTTTTTTTTTGAGACAGAGTCACAATCTGTCACCAGGTGCCAGGCTGGAGTGCAGTGGCGCGACCTTGGCTCACTGCAACCTCCGCCTCCTGAGTTCAAGCAATTCTCCTGCCTCAGCCTGCCGAGTAGCTGAGACTATAGGCGCGCACCACCATGCCCAGCTAATTTTTTTGTATTTTTAGTAGAGACGGGGTTTCACCATGTTGGCCAGGATGGTCTCGATCTCTTGACCTCATGATCTGCCCGCCTAAGCCTCCCAAAGTGCTGGGATTACAGGCGTGAGCCACTGCGCCCGGCCAATCTTTTCTCTTCTAAACCTTACACTTTCCATGCCTTTTTCTTATCTTGCATTGTAGCCAGATCCTTCTACAGGAATGGAAATGAATCTAGGATTCTCCTCCAAGTATATTTTCTGTAGGTTTTTGGAATATAGTTTTTATCACATTAAGCCTGTTCCTTATGTCCCTAGTTTTATCAATTTTTCTTAATCATAAGTCAGTATTGACCTTTAACAAATGTTTCTCTGCATCTAAAAGTTAATCACTTTTTTCCTCAAATCTACTAAATGATAAATTGTATTAATAGATTTTTCTGCTGTTGAACTTTCCTAACACTTCTAAAATAAACATTTTTATAATGTACTATTAGATTTCTTCTTCTTCTCTTTTTTTTTTTTTTTTGAGATGGAGTTGTCTTGCTCTGTCACCCACCCTGGAGTGCAGTGGCATGATCTCAGCTCACTGCAACCTCCTCTCCTGGGTTCAAATAATTCTCCCGCCTCAGCCTCCTGAGTAGCTGAGATTACAGGTGCCCCCACCACCACACTCGGATGATTTATGTATTTTTAGTAGAGACAGGGTTTTGCCATGTTGGCCAGGCTAGTCTTGAACTCCTGACCTCAGGTGATCCACCTGCCTCGGCCTCCCAAAGTGTTGGGATTACAGGTGTGAGCCACTGCGCCTGGCAAGATTTCATTAGCTAATAATTTGTTTAGGATCTTAGCAAACTTTTCATACGTAAAACTAATACATAACTTTCTTTTCTTGGTACTGTCCTTGAGGCTAGGAAAGTTATACTAACCTCAGAGAATGAGTTTAACATCTTTCTGTTTTTCTATTTTCTTTCACAATTTTCTCTTTATAAAAGTTTGGTAAAACTCTTGCATAAAACCTTCTAGGTCTGAAGCTCCTGGGGAATGAGATCTTCAATCACTATTATTTTTATTTATTAAGAAATTTCTTAATTTCTTTTGTTATGAATGTTTTCCATTTTTCCTCATCAAAACTTGGCATTTGGTGGTTTGTCATAAATGTATCTGTTTCAATTAGGTTATCGAATATATTGGTGTATAATTCTGAGCTCAGGTAACCTCATTTATGCAATGACTGCAGTTAGAATATTAGTTCATGAAGCTGCTTTTCAAACTTAAATGATGGAAAGTATGTGAAAAGTGCTTTAACTGTGCATATGTTTGTTGCTATGACCCGTAGCAGCTGCTCTGCAGTAACCCAGAGTTCTTGGCATAGGACCTGATCTCAGGTAGAATCAAGGCAGTGAAATTATAATATTAGTTAGAGTGCTTAGCTGCAGGCAACAGAAAAGCCGACTCAACCTGGCTTACACAATAAAAAAGTTGTCATTTTACATAACTGAACGTCAGAGGTAGGACAAGCTCCAGGTTTGGTTCAGTCATGAGTTCAAAGCTCACGTCCAGACTAGATTTTGTCCATTTCTCAGCTCTGCTCTCATCACAGTTTCATCCTCATGCTAGTTCCCAGTGTGGTAGGAAAATGGTGACCCATGGCCATTGGCGCTATAGGCTGTCTTGCTCCTTTCCAATAGGAAAAAGGGAAAGGAATTTTCCCCTGAAACATGAAACATGAGATCTCCTGTTTGGTCTGATAGAGCCAGTGTGGGTCATGTGCCAACTTTGAACCCAAAAGAGTCAGTGAGGGTGAGGTACATATGATGATTGAGATAACAACAGCCTCATCTAGACCAGGAATTTAAGGGAGTACTTGAATCAAATCAGGGTTCAGATGAGGATAGAATGAACACATGGATAAATGGATGGATGGATGGATGGATGAATGGATGGATGGATGGATGGATGAATAGAGGGATGAGTGTATGGATGGGTAATGGATGGATGAGTGGCTGGATGGGTAGATGAATATTGGATTGGCAACCACTGGTGTCTGCTACTCACAAATTCCCAAGAACCACTATAATCATGAACCAAGAACTACTAAGAGTTCTGGGCATACCTATAGTTCACTATATCCTCAGAACTGTTTGTTTAATATATATCTCTCCTAGTAGCCATAAAACTGGTTTGTGTCCTCAGTGCCCAGCTTGGGGCCTGACACCCAGTAGATGCTCAAAAAATATTTGTTGGATGAATGAATGAACTAATGAATGAATGGTTTTAATATTCCTCATAAGAACCCTGTGAGGTACTGCCCCTGTTACACAGATGAAGAAACCAAGACCCAGGGAGATGACAGAGCCAGGATTTGAATCAAGATCTGCCACTCCAGACACATTCTTGTTTGTAGGCGACAGAAACAAACTTGCTGAAACAAACTACTCCAAGGTGCTGTCATGCAGGTGGAGGATGGGGTACGACAATGGTTTCTGCTGCTCTGCAGTAACGCAGAATTCTCAGTGTGGGGCCTCATCTCAGGGCAGGTCAAACCAGTGAAATGATGTGCCCTGTGGTACACTCTGAGGTTCATCAGGGCTGGGTCCTCATCCCAAGCCGGAGGGTCTAGAGATGAAATAGGCAGGACTTAAGCGTCTCCATAGCTTTAAAAACTCTCTTCCTTTGGTAGATTTATTCTTTTCTGGTGGAAGCTCCAGTGGGTCCTGCAGTTTATTCTAGACATGTTGTGGAGCAATTTACATCTATTCTCTCCATGCTTACCCACCTATTTTTCTCTTCAACCAACATTGACTGCGATCTACATCCTGTATGTTAGCTCTGTGCTCCAGACTGAGATACAGTGTTGGGTGGACTTTCAACCAGAATACCCCGCTTTGAGCAGCTGTTGCCTGCCAGGCCCTCTGCAGGTGTTTTCTTTTATTTCTCACATCAATCTTGCAAAGCATAATTTCATAAGTGAAGAAGGTGGATCTCCACGGGGAGGTGGTGACATGCACTACTCACTAAGCAATCAGAGCTTGCACCAGCCCACAACCCAGCTCTCCGAATCCCAAGCCCCTGACCTTTTCCATGACACTGTGCAAAGTCAGTGGTCCCTGTGCATTTCCAGTTATTGCCCAGGGCCTCGTAAAGCACAACGCAGAGAGCCGAATCCAGAACATCCACCTTGGGGGCAGACTGAATGCCTCGGCACAAGTAGTCCCAGGGATGGTGGGCTGGCTAATCGGCAGCACGAAACTCCAGCAGCAGCAAGAGAGCAGGTGAGACCCTGAGTTCCATCCCTGGCCCTGGGTCTCGTTATAGAGCTCTAGGTTGAAGGGTAGAGCTGACGCAGCGTGGGGAGGTGCAAGGATTGTGAAAAGGGAAGGTAGGAAGATTGAAAGAAGAGAAGATGGAAGGCCCATATGAGAAAGAGTGGGGACCCAGCTGTACAAATCAAAAGCGTGTGGCACTGTTAGGGCCACTGTGGGGCAGCTTGCAGGGCTTCTGCGCCTGGCTCTTGCTTCAGAGCATCTGTAAAAGAATCACGTTCCAAATCCCATTGCCAGGCCCTCTTTGCAGACAGGCCAGCCTTGTTTCCTAGCAGGAAGCCTTACCTGTTCTGAGGTCCCTCACCTTTGCGGGGCCTCTGCACTTTCCTTGTGCAGCAACAACATCACCAACATTCGGCTGGACTATGATGGGATCCAGATGTCTTTCCATAAGGAGTGGTTCTCGGCAAACATCTCACTTGAACTTGACCTTGAATTGAGACTGTGAGTCATACAGAAGCAGCATCTGAGAGGTGCTGGCCCTCCTTGCAGGGAACCTGGGAGCTGGGGGAACATTTGGCAGCTTGGGAAATCTAGATCTTTCTGGTCCCAACCTAAATCCAAATCCTGGCTTCCAAAGCCACTTGCTGTGTGACCTTAGGCAAGTCACTTCACCTCTCTGAGCCTTGGTTTCTTCACGTGAAATATGGATGACAATCATTTGTCAGTGGAGGGAAGTCATTTGCTCATTTGAATCT
Organism: Cacajao melanocephalus; assembly: GCA_963573385.1. Lineage (NCBI taxonomy): Eukaryota > Metazoa > Chordata > Mammalia > Primates > Pitheciidae > Cacajao > Cacajao melanocephalus. The sequence continues at coordinate 6,463 of CAUYLG010068744.1, read as the reverse complement.
ATGAGAGTTCACTGCACTAGGCTCTATTAAAGAAATAAAGGGAGAACTGCTATCCCCTGCTCACTGTCCTCTTCAAACTGTCCTTTGACATCCACTGCCCCCAAGAAAGGGAGGATGCAGTTAAATGGGAAAGATTTTCAAAGCAGAGATGAACTCTCAATGTTTAAATTTCCAAAGGCCTATTTAAGGTATTTTCAAAGTCACTCTGGCTATAGCCGTTTTATCTTTCATCACTCACTTCAGGATTTAACTGTGCCTAGTTTGTTGAAAGGACTTAGGGTGCCAGGGGAAGCCCTGACAGTGGACAGTGCCTGTCCTTGCCAACATGGAGATTTTGACTTTTTCTCTACCTTCTCCCCTTGCCCTTCCTCCTCCTCCTTTTTCATCTGCAGGCCCTTTGATAACAACATCATAAAGGTGTGTGCACACATGAGCATCGTTGTGGAGTTCTGGCTGGAGAAAGACGAGTTTGGCCGGAGGGATCTCGTGATAGGCAAATGCCAGGCAGAGCCCAGCAGCGTCCACGTGACCGTCCTCACAGAGTAAGGCCCCGGGGGCCCCTCCCCAGAGCTGGGCCTCCTTCCTGACAAGCCCTAACTGCAGCGTCACTTCCCCACCATCTCCTAGATGAGTCCAAAACAGATCTCATCCTTCCCCTAGGATCTGTTCCTCCTCCTCTGTCCCCATCTGTGACGGCCCTGCCACCCTCCCAGAAGCCAGATTCTTCTTCCTCCTCACTCCTCAGGCCCATCATCACCAGTTCCCATTGATGACTTCCCAGCAGCCCTCAGCTTCTCTTTCATCTCCGTCCCTACGGCCACCGCCCCAGCTCCCACTCCACTACCTGGAGCACTGCAGGAGCCTCCTCCTTGCTTTTTCTGGCTCAGATCTCCCCTCCTGCACTCCGTTCTCCACCCTGCAGGAGAAATAACCCTGCAGCAGAAATAAACAAATTTCTAACACGGAAATCTGGCTGTGCCCAAGCCCCTGCTCCAAAGCCTCCAGTGGTTTCCAGTGCCCTCTGGATAAAGAGCAACTCCCAAATTTCACTCAAGGCCCTGCTTGTCCTCTCCCCTGCCAACTCTGCAGCCCTTTGCCCTCCACCGCACACCATACATTTTCACACCACCGTGCCTTTGCACACGCTGATTCTCTTGCCTGGAATGCCCCTCCCCTCTTCTCTGAAGCTCCTCCTTATCCCTCATTCATTCATATATTTCCCAAAAACCTACTGTAGGCCAGCACCATGACTGATGCTAGGGATACAGTGGTGAACAAGACACAATATGGAGCTTTAATAAAGCTCCATAGACTGGCTGATCAAGTCCTTCAATTTCAACTGACTGTAATTTCTTTGAAGGCAAGATTTCTGCCTGATTCATCTCTGTAATTCCAGAATGCCAGAAGCAATGAAGACCTCAGTGGATGTCTATTCATTTGTTCATCAGATATTCATTGAGTACCTAGATTGTACCAGATGCTCATGGGGGAAAAGTGTAGGGGAAAGATTGGAATCTGGTGTTCTATTGCCATGGTTCTAGTACAACCAGCACTTATTAGCTGTGTGACCTTGGGCAAGGTCCAAGCTACCCCTTTGCGTATCGCTGACCGTGATACTTCTGGCATAGGGCTGAGTGGGGATTAAAAGACTGTGGAAGGTGTGCTGAACACACCCCTCCTGGCCTTCATACTGCCTGCACTGCCCTGCTATGTTCTGTACCTCCACCTTTCTTTCTAGGGCTGTCCCACCAAAGACGAAACATTTTCTCCACAACTTCATAGAGAACCTGGAAAAAGTTCTCCCACACCTGGTACAAAGTCAGGTAAGTTAAGAAAAAACTTGGCATCTTGAGCATCCCCAAGTCTGAGGGTCAGGGCATATCCACTGGCAATTTAGAGAAGGATTTTCAACTTTGGGTTTTAGAGTTTGAAAAACCTCAATTTAAAGTTTCAGTTTGGCTGGCTAGCCATGTGCAGAAAGCAGAAACTGGACCCCTTCCTGACACCTTACACTAAAATTAACTCCAGATGGATTAAAGACTTAAACCTAAGACCTAACACCATAAAAACCCTAGAAGAAAACCTGGGCAAAACCAGGACATAGGCATAGGCAAGGACGTCATGACTGAAACACCAAAAGCAATGGCAACAAAAGCCAAAATAGACAAATGGGATCTAATGAAACTTAAGAGCTTCTGCATAGCAAAAGAAACAATTAGAGTGAAATAAATAAATAAATAAATAAAGTTTCAGTTTGGCCATGAGTTTTACCAGTCTATCCTTGAGCAAGAGACTTCGCCTCCCGGAGCCTCAATGTTCCCACCTATAGCATGGAAACCACCACAGTCCCTGTCTTCTACGGTGAGGATTTGGGGGGCAGAGCATGGAAGTGTTGCGCGTGACATTGGGCATGTAGTCGGCACTCACTGCAAGGGAACCACTCTGGCCACGCTTCCTATTGGAAAATTCCCATGGAGTTGAAGCTTCCAGCCACAGGCACTTCAGTGTTCCTTTTCCAGTTCCTGGTCTGATCCTTCTCTCTGTGCTCATGGTCCAGGTATGTCCTTTGATCAGGGAAATCCTCGAGCAGCTGGATGTGAAACTGTTGAAAAGCCTCATGGATGAGTGTCTGGTGCATCCAGTGAGGACTCCTTAGCACTGGCAAGTGGCTGAAAGAGGTACCCCCAGCCCTGGAGCCCCCAGGGAGGCCTACCGAGGGGTGTGTCTGCATGTGCTGTGAGAACACTTGAGAGGTGACCATGTTACGATGGCTACACTGTCCCCCAAGAGAGCTAGGACAGCAGAAGGCACCCCTACCAAGCAGGCTCTGCCCTGCCAAGTCACTGAAGTCTTCAGGTTATCAGAGATTCTAGCTTCTCCCAAGATCTCCACCCAATCCAGTAGGGAGCACTGGCCCCACCCCAAACCTGGACCACTTCTACTCCAGTTACAGAAAAACAGGTACAGTCCCTGCCCATATAGAGTTCATAGACTAGTGAAGTGAAGACACCGAGAGGCAAATAAATTCAGCATCATCTGGGGAGGGTTTTCACATGAATGCTTCTGGCACCCGCCCTTGGTCACCATGAATGGATGGATAAGGGTTTCCCTTCAGTGCAGGAGTTGGGAGGTGGGCATGCTGGTGACAGATGCTACCTCTTCTCTTTACAGAACAGGAGGCTGCTCATGAACCAACCCACCATGAATCCAGCCAACCCTCCGTGTGCCAGGCTGGAGAGTTCCCCAGCTGAATACTGCTGGTCAGGAGAGTCCACATCTTGGGACCTCAAGCCTCCCTTAGAGTGGGGTTTCTGCTACCCTAAAGCCTTTACCCCAGGCCCTGTGGACATCCCATCCTTTCCCACAATAAACTCTAGCTCTGAAGGGTGCAGAGGTCCCTCCTGCCTGGGCCCTGAGTTTTAGGTCTAGAAGTCAGACCTGATTAACTATTCTCCTGAGAGCAAATATCCCTACAGTTGCTCATCAGCCCAGGAATACCAGGGAAAAAAACAGAACACTCTTGGCCTCTATTTTGCAGCCAGAAGCCCATCTGTGGCTTTGCTCTCGATGCAGGGAGGGGCCTGTTGAGATTTCTCATTCTCTCATTTATCCATTCCACATTTACTGAGCACCTACTATGTGTCAAGAATATTGCTGGGCTCCAAGGGGGTATAGAGAAAGGGTGGGAGAGTGGAAAAGCAAAAACGTGGGCACCGAATACATCTGAGCTCACCTTCAATTCAGCCCAACCAGGAGTTCCACGAGGGTGTAAGTGCCACGCAGCATGGCGACCCACGAATCCCAGCCCTAGCATACAGCTGGCACAGAGTGCACGCTTAGTAAATATTTGTGGCCCAGTGAGTGGATGAAGTCTAGTCTTACGATTCACTAGCTGTGTTTGGGACAAAGCATGTTGCCTTTCGGTCTTCATCATTTGCAAAATGGGAATAGAAACCTTGTGAGATGTGGAGCAGCAGGAGCCCTTCCACGCTGCTGGTGGGAGATTAATTCTACGACCACTTTAAAAAGCATCTCCTAAAGTTAAACATAGGCTTGCTTTACAGCAATTCCACTACCTGCTGTATTCTCAACAGGTTAGGGTTTTAGATTACTGTGTGTTCTAAATTATATTTATGCCCTTATAAAGCTGTACAACATGTTTCCTTGTGTAAGACATCTTTAAACCACATGTTCTGGCAGGTAACTGCTGATATTTACTTCCAAATTTCGATCTGGTTGCATTAGGTATTTCAACAGTGACCTTCAAAAGAATCAATTTTTAAGAGTGTCTTCGAGATGCTTACTTGTATTATAAGTCATCACTGGCTTATACCTGATTATGATAATTTTGAAACAGTTACCTTATTTCGTCCAATAAGAAAGCATGTCTTTTGATACTTAAGATTTTTGGACTTAATTTTAGAACATAAATCTCCATAAAGTACAACAAATTGTATTTTTTAAAAATTCTCCATCATTGGAACTGACATACCAAAGTTGCACCAAGATATAAAGTTGAATGATGTAGGTAATTATGACATAAAAGTTGTTTTTGTCTGAAGTATCCACATAATTGAAGCAAATGTGGTTTCTCCGGTGGGAATTATCTCAATTTTCCACTTCAGTTGGCTAGTGTAAAGGTAAATAATATTAACATTTTACGTCCTCATGCAATCAATACCTAAGCACAAATAATATAGTAGTGTTGATTTTCCATGGCCTTCTGTCGCATTGAAATTTATGCTACTTAAGCGGTTAAATAAAAGTGTTGAAACCTTTTACTTGTTGACATTCAGAATGCATCTTAAACTACTTCATTATGAAAGTTGAGAACTTAACATTTCACCACTATTTGTTCTCTTACACATTTTGTATAATAAAAATAGGTTAAAAATATATTAAAAAAAACAAAAATACATGCACACGTGTAGCAAAAGGCAAGGAAGCTCATAGCAGCGACGTTCATCAGAACCCTAAACTCAACATCCCCCCAGTGCCCATCAAATAATGAAAAATAGAATGGGAAGACATCTTGCGGGATGGGCACCACCGGAATCTCCATAGTGATGGAAATGACCTACAATTGTACACAGCCAAATGGATGGATCTCATAAACAGAATGTTCCATGAAAGAAAAAGGGCACGTGTTGCATCTCCCATTTATGTGAGTTCAAAAATAGCAAAACTAATCAGTGCCGCTACAGATAAGATAGTGGTTACCTTGGGGCAAGGGTTAGATGCTAAGAGGGCATTGAAGGAGGCTTCTGGAGAGCTCATAGCATTCTGTGTCCTGATCTGGGTGCTGGTTATGGGAAGGGATGTTTGGTTTCTAAAAGCTCATTGAGATACTTACATATGTGCATTTTTCTTATGTGTAATGTATTTTAACAATTTTGACAATAAAAATACTGGCTGGTTGTGATGGCTCACACCTGTAATCCCAGCACTTTGGGAGGCTGAGGCTGGAGGATTGCTTGAGGCCAGGAGTTCAAGATCAGCTGAGACAACACACCAAGACCCTATGTCTATAAAAAGCTTGAAAAATTAGCTAGAGATAGTGGCACACATCTGTAGTCCCAGCTACTTGGGAGGCTGAGGCAGGAAGATTGCTTGAGCCTAGGAGTTCAAGGTTATATTGAGCCATGATTACAACACGGCACTCCAGCCTGAGTGATAGAGCAAGACCTTGTCTCTCCAAAAAGTACATATATGTATTTATAATGCAGGATGTTTATAAGGAGTAAAGTCATGAAAAACCATTTGCAATGTATTTCACACGGGATGGGTTTATGAGAAATGCTTATTAAATGTAATTTAATCCAGCCAGGCACAGTGGCTCACACCTGAATCTCAGTACTTTGGGAGGCCAAGGCAGGTGGATCATTTGAGTTCAGGAGTTTGAGACTAGACTGGCCAACATGGTGAAACCCTGTCTCTATTAAAAATACAAAAATCAGCTAGGCACGGTGGCAGGTGCCTGTAATTCCAGCTACTCGGGAAGCTGAGGTAGGAGAATCACTTGAACCGGGGAGGCAGAGGTTCAGTGAGCCAAGATCGTTCCACCGCACTCGACTCTGGGCAACAGAGTGAAACTCTGTCTCAAAAAAATAAAAATAAAATGTCATTTAATCCATTGTTAACAATTTGACTGTTGACTATTCAATTACTAAATATGGATTCCCACTCTCCTCCAACCAAGAATTGAGAAAGCATCCTGAGAAATCAAGGGGAAATAACACACACATATTAATCACAGTCACACACACGTTAAGCACTTGGTATACACAGAGCTTCTTGGTGCTCAGAGCTTACATTCAGCATCTTATCAATGCCTCCCAGCAACCCCACCAGATACAAAATTTCAACCCACTTTATACCTGAGAACCCTGAGGCTCAGAGAAATAAAGTCACTTGTCTGAGGTCACACAGCACGGAAATGGCCACGCTGACTGCACTCAGGCAG
>CAUYLG010068743.1:0-28552 GCA_963573385.1 Cacajao melanocephalus | reverse complement strand
CTTTGCACACAGGAACTATAAAATACAGTCAATAAATTTTAGCTATTATTTTTATTGCTGTATTTCTCCTGGTCCTTGAAACAAAGTTTGAAATCATAATCAAAATGCAAGCTAACAATGCCACTAATTCTTCTAGATAAGTGAAATCATAGTGACCCAGTGTGGTGGTTCACACCTGCCATCCCAAGCACTTTGGGAGGCTGAGGTGGGAGGATCACTTGAGCCAGGGAGTTTGAGACTGCAGTGAGCCATGACCTTGCCACTGCACTCCATTCTGGGTGGCAGAGTGAGGCCATCTCAAAGAAAAAAGAAAATTGGAGAGAATCTAAATGACCTAAATCCTGAATCTTTTAAATCTAGAGACAGCAGTGTACACATATTACTGAGGGTTTGCTGAAGTAAATGTCAGAAAAACTACTATCTGGAACTTTGAGACAAGGGTTGGCCCCAGCAACACGGTCTGGGGATGCGTGCAGTTGCTTCTCATTATAAACTCTTCTGCAAGCGGTGGCTCACACCTATAATCTCAGCATTTTGGGATGCTTGAGGTGGGAGGATCACCTGAGGTCGGGAGTTCAAGACCAGCCTGACCAACATGGAGAAACCCCGTCTCTATTAAAATACAAAATTAGCTGGGCATGGTGACACATGCCTGTAATCCCAGCTACTCGAGAGGCTGAGGCAGGAGACTCTCTTGAACCCAGGAGGCGGAGGTTGCGGTGAGCTGAGATCACGCTATTGCACTCCAGCCTGGGCAACAAGAGCAAAACTTTGTCTCAAAAAAATAAATAAATAAATTCTTCTGCAAAGTTGTATTTATTTTACTCTGAACTTATTTGGGATTCTTTTAATTTTTTTTTCTTTTTTCTTCAAGATTTTTTTTTCTTACCCCTCACCTCCCTCTTTTAATTTTTTTTCAAAACAGCTGCCTCCTCCTTTGCAGCCTCATCAGGGGCTGTGTTCATCTATTTCATAACCCCTCATGTAGCCAGTAGTAGAAAGGGCAATATGTATTACTCATCTTTAAGCAGACAAGGAAATAGTGGCTACTCCACTGTGGACAGTCAAGTCTCGGGTCTCCTGACTCCTGGTTCAGTGCCCTTCCTCCTATCCCACACCTCTGCCCCCTCCCTCCACATAAAACAGTGTCCCTGTGGGTTTTACAGCTGGCTGGTCGAGGGCTTTTGCACGTAGTTTGCTTAGCTTGAGAATCTGGCAGAGAAGGAATTATCAACCCTTTCATATGGGTATGAAAACTAAGGCTCACACACAGGTGTTCCAAGTCTGAGCTCTGTCCACTAACTCTCCTCTTTCTCAGTGCTGAGGCTAGTTTGGAGGGTGACAGCTAGGGCCTCTGGGAAGCCTGCAGGGAGGGGCAATGCGGAGCTCACCACACTGCGCTGAAACAGCTTCTCCACAGAGACCAGGCTTCAGGCCCCCCATCTCCATGCCATTGTCTGGGCCCCGTCCAACCCCAAGACTCTCCTGCCCTGACACGCCATCCCTTCCTCAAGGGGCTCCATCCTGAGAAGAGTCATCCTGAGGGCTTGGGGTGGGCGAGGAGTGGACAAGTCCATCTGGAGGAGATCTGGAGAGCTGGAGAGGAAGAGGAAGACGGTGTGGCGGCTCAAAGTCTGGGAATCTGCCAGCCTCTTCCTGAGCTGTCGGGCAGAGTGCTGGCTACCCCCATCCTCCCCAAACCCGGGCACCAGCCAAACTGTCTTTTTACCAAAGTTTTTCCAGTGACCAGGTCTGGGACCAGGTAGTACTCCCAAATCTTAGAGCCAAAAGACAGCATGTAAGGCAAGCAAGGACTTTCAGGACTGTCTGATCTAAAACCTTCAGTGTAGGAGGAAGAGGAAGAAACTGAGGCCCAAAGAAAGGATTCGGGCCTGGAACCCAGGCCCCATGTCCCATGGCTTATGCTATTTCAGGGCATCATGATGCTTTCTGCCCTGAGCTGAAGAAGACCCTGGGTCATCTCTTCTCCCTTTTCCTCCAGGCAAACCCAGACTCCATTCTACCTACAAAACTGATCACCTCTCCTATGTGTTGGAATACATGGAATTTACAGACATCTGTCCCACTTCTGCACTAAAGGAGACCCACAGTTCTTCCTCCTTGGGTACCCTGTTCTACTGTTCTCATGTTTCCTGTGTTTAAAAAGTCCCTAGGTCGTCTGATCGAATTCTCCCATCCTGCAGTTTCAGTGGAGCAAAGCCCATCTCATGCCCTGCTAGTTTTCCTCCCTTGCTGTTTCTCCTTATTCTCCCTGGTGCAGAACTAGCTACATAATTTGTGAGGCCCAGTGCTGAATGAAAATGCTGAGCCCTTTGTTCAAACACCATTAATATTATTAAGAATTTTAAGATGACAACCACAGAGCATTAAACCAAGCATGGGGCCCTGTGCATCTGCATAGGTCACACCCCATGAAGCCAGCCCCACCCTAGTATCAAGAGTGATGCTTGAGGCTGGGCACGGTGGCTTGCATCTGTAATCTCAGCACTTTGGGAGGCTGGGGTGGGTGGATTACCTGAGGTCGGGAGTTCAAGACCAGCCTGTACAACATGGTGAAACCCCATCTCTACTAGAAAGACAAAAATTAGCCAGGTGTGGTGGTATGCACCTGTAATTCCAGCTGCTTGGGAGGCTGAGGCAGAAGAATTGCTTGAGCCCAGGAGGCAGACCTGAGATCACGCCTGTTAGAAGCAAATTTTCTGGTGCCGCAAAAGAAATAGCACTTGAATATAAATTTCCTCAGCAAGGCATTTTACTTCTATAGAAGGGTGCATCTTGTGGATGGAGCAACAGCAAGAGCACACCTGAACAAGGGAAGGAAAGGGATTCTTATCCCTGATGCAGGTAGCCCCTACTGCTTTGTCATCTCCCTATTGGCTAGGGTTAGACCACACAGTCTAAGCTAATTCCAACTGGTTATTTTAAAAAGAGCAGGGGTACAAGCCAGAGTGGTGGAGTGAGCAGTTTCAGCAGGTAAGACAGTTACGGAACAGGTGACTAAAGGTGACTCAGGTCAGAGCAGGTGACCAAGGTGACTCAGGACAGAGCAGGTGACCAGGGTGACTCGGGATGGAGCAGGTGACCAGGGGAACAGATGTGAACTACTGATTGGAACTGATAGAAAAGTTGTTTACTGAAACTAGGGGCAAGGAGATGAGGAGAATGAGGAAGTTAAACTTTAAAATGGAGAACAAAGAACTGAACATACTGACACACTGATTCTTTGAAGATAAATTTAGAACTCACTGTATTTAACACACCACTGCACTCCAGCCTGGGTGACGCTGTGAGACTCTGTCTCAAAACAAAATAAAAAAAGAATGATGCTTGAACTTAATACTCATAGCTGGTCCTGAAAGGTCAAGGTGTCCATTGCCCTGCCTTCCTGACAGACTCATGTCACCCGCCTTCCACTGATGAGAATCTCCTTGAGGTTTCACCCCACACTGAATCTCCAGGCCTCTGCTTCCGGCACTGTTGGGAAATCCTTCTGAGTATCTAAATCTAAATCTTCGTCCTTTGGGCCTGTTTCCGCTTGTTCTGTCCTCACTGAATGTGGGGAACAGCTGGTCCCTCTGAGTCATTAATTCTTGTAGACTTGGACACACTCCGTAATTCCTTTTCCCTTTTCTCACTGGGATGATTCTCCAGAGCTTTCTCCAACTCTGGGTCTCTAACTCTGACACCTCCCCCAGGTTATCTGTGTGCTTTAGAAGCCATGAGGTTCACAAAAGCCTCAAAGAGCACCAGTCAGGGTCCAGAGGCCTTAGTGCTCCGGGGAGGTGGGGGAGACTCCAGCACTGATGAACAGCCCCCAGCCCCCCAGGTCCTCTCTTCCAACTCCCAAAATGTATTCTATTTTTATCTATTTCACAGACTCTGTCCAGATAGTCTTCCATCCCCCACTGACTGTCAGAAGTGACTCTCAGCTGTTGTCCATCTTGAAGTTTCTGTGCTCAGTGTGCCTCTCAGTCTGAAGACTTCCCTCGGGAAGCCCTGACTCTCGCTTCCCAGGACAGAGATTCACCAGTTGGGAGAGGAAAAGGTTGACCAGAAGCCGTAGCAGAGCAGGGGGAGGGAGGGAGTGTGAAAGACAGACCTGCAGCCAGGCTCCCAGTTCTCCAGCTCATAGAGATCCCAAGTGGCCACTATAATCTGAAAGAGCAGATATCGTAATCCCATAGTACTTCCTATTGGCCTCAGGACACAGTTCTGTCCTGACACTGAAATTTGGGTGTGTCAAGGTTCTGGGAATTCACAACTTGTGAAGCAGCTGCAGGGTGGGGGTTGGGGAGGGTTTCAGCAGAGGAAGTGAGGTCAGTCAATAATTGATGCCTGCCTGAGCCTTTAGCCATTATCTCCCCCAGCCTTTATTCCTGTCAAAAGTCGGTGGGGGAGGGGTCCCTGGCTCATCTTGCAGAATCCCCATGTTAGAGCAAGACACCTTAGAGGTCTACCTACTCCTGCTTCTAATACCCACGTCTTTCTAAGTATCTCTGAGGCCACCCCATCCCCAGCCTTTTCATTTATTCATTTAATTAACAAACGCCTTCATTGAGGGCCTCCTCTGAGTCAGGCTCAGCCAGCCAGCATCTTTGCTATGAGCTGAGATAAGCATCATTTCCTTCTATTCTCACAACCACCCTATGAGGCTGGCACCATTTACTATGCCTATTTAGCAGATGGGGGACTGAAGCATGGAGAGGTGTCACTAGCTCACTAGCCTACGGTAACATAACCAGCCTGGATTCCTAGTAGGTAGTTTGACTTCAGAGTCCCTGTGGATAACCAGGAGGCTAGGACTAAGGCCAGGGTCCTGCAGGTGCTCAGATGGTTGCAGCAAAGCAGAGCAGCGAGGACAGTGCTCCCAGCCTGTGCAGGGACGCCAGGAGGAAGAGTCTGTGTCCCCCTCCCCTGCCAGTGTGAAGCCATTCTGCTTCCCTCCCCAGCTGCCTTGTGTCAGCAGTATTCCAGAGAGGCCCAGTTCCCTACCTCTATCTAAAGCTCCATTTGCTGGGGTAGGGGCCCCGCCTGGAAGGGGAAGGTCCGAGGCAGCTCCCAGCGTGTTCCTCCATTCTGACCGTCCCTGGGGGAGCAGAGGTGTCCTTGTCACCTGGCTGCATAGCAGCCAGGAAGGGCTCCAGCCATCCTCAGGGCTAACCCAAGGCCGTCCCTCTGGGCCTGTGTACCCCTGTGCTGAGCGCCAATGGGGAGAGGCTGCTCAAGAGAGGAGGGGACAAATGGGGGATGAAGGGGCCTGAGGGAGGAGACTGAAGGATTTGGGCCAAGTGGGGAGTTCTTGAGAGCAGAGCCAAAATTTATCTGGACTTTTGCTAGCTCCAAACTCCGCCCTCACTGCTCCGAGCCTCCTAGACCGAGGACCCCGGGCTGAGGGTGGGGTAAGGACAGGTAGTGTCCCTCCCTGTCCCACCCCCGCCTGTCCCTTCGTTGGTGGCCCCTTCCCCGCACCCCGATTCCAGGCGGCCCCTCGGCTGCCGTGAGCCGACCGCCCTCTACCCCCACCCACTACTCTGGCAGCCAGACGTTGCCTACAGTCTTGGCTCTGGCTCCCACATCTGTGGGCCCAGACCTCACGGGACCCCCACGGGACCACCACGGACCGAGTCCAAGGCCCGCCCCCTCGGGGAGGCGGATGTGGGAGGCTTGGCTCCGGGCGCGGGTCAGCGGATCCAGGAGCTGCGGGCGGCTGGGAGGGGCGGCCGCGCCGGGGGGCTGGGAGCGGCGCGGGGGAGGGTCCTGGTCCTGCAGCCCCAGCGAGGGGCGAGCGGCGGCCAGTCAGCGAGTTGGGCAATAAGGAAACGGTTTATTAGGAGGGAGTGGTGGAGCCGGGCCAGGCAGGAAGACGCTGGAATAAGAAACATTTTTGCTCCAGCCCCCTTCCCAGTCCCGGGAGGCCGCCGCGCCAGCCGCGCCGAGCGAGCCCCTCCCCGGCTCCAGCCCCGTCCCGGGCCGCGCCCGGCCCCGGCCCGCCGTCCAGCTTTCGTCGTGCAACCGCGGCCGCGCAGTGGAGGGGAGGTGGCCCCGGCCGGCCGCAGGCTCGCGCCCCGCCACCCGCAGAGCGGGCCCAGAGGTGAGTCGAGGTCCGCGGGCGGGACCGGGTGGCGGGCGGCCTCACCCCCGCTTCCGTGGGCCCTTCCTTCGGGCGGACCCGAGTCCCCGCAGAGTGGTCGCGGTAGGATCAGTCCCAGGTCATCAGGAACGCAAGCCGCCCCTGGCTGACCGCGCACAGCTGCCGGTGACCCTACCTGAGACTTGGAGGGAGCTGGACGGAGACCGGACTGGAAATCAGAAACTTGGCTCTAGTCGGGTGACCTGGTGTCAGTCACTTCACTTCTCTGTTCTCCTACCCTCTCCATAAAATGGGCAGAGGGATTTATGTCTTGCTCTGCTCACATAGAAGGGATCACATGTCCTGCCAGGCCGCTGGGTGGACCTGGAGTGAATGCCCGCTTCCACAGCTGCTGAGCCTCCCCGCAGAGCTCACCTTTCCCAGACCAGCCCTTGCAGCTGTTGCTTCAGGAATCTGACACTATCACTCCAACCCACAAGCCTCACCCCAGCCCTGCATCATCAGGTCATCTCCATGCCTTCCTTCAGGATCCGGGCCAAAGGCTATCCCAGTCTCCCTCCAGGCTGGGACCCCAGATTTTCCACCTGTCCTGGAGGCCAGTGCAGTGAAACCCATGGCTGGGCTGGCTGCCCCAGCTCCTCTTTCCTTCTCCAAGGATGGGGGCATCATGGACAATTGCTCTCACCCTCTCTATTGACGGGCACCTGCTGGCTGAGTCAGGGTCTGTCCTAATACCTGCCCTCTCGCCTGTCCTCCCGTTTCATTGGTTTGTTAGAAATAGCTACCATTGATTGCTTACTTACTACGTAAACACTTAGATATGTTTTTTCTTATGTAATCCTGGCCACAACCTAGTGGAAGAGGGGTTACTATAGCCATCCTACAGAAAAGGAAACAGACTTGAATAACTTCTCTAAAGCTCCTTGGATAGTGGGGTAAATGGCATGGTTGGGGTCTTGATAACATTTAAGTGCTTACTGTGTACTACTTAGTACTCTGCTAAATAATTTTACTACATTTTACCTATGAGATAACACTGTTACTATTCCCATTTTACATATGATGGGAAGCCTAAGCCTCAGAAAGTTTAAGTAACTTGTCTCAAATTTCATACCTCTAAGTGGCAAAGGCAGGATTCAAACCCAGGTCTCCATGATCCAGGGCCCACACCCTAACCTCTGTGCTATACTGTGCTGCCTCCATGGTCTGCCTGAGACCTGAAACTCCAGGCTTGTTCTGCTGCATCACCCCGCTGTCAGGGGCTAATAAATCCCATGGATGAATTGTGAGGGCAACCCAATATGAACAGCTGGGTCTGGTCCTCTGCTGTTGGGATAAGGCCTACTGAAGTGCAGAGTGAGCCCAGAAGCTTGTGCTTGACATGGCGCTTCTCCAGCCCTGTGACAATCACTGCTGTGCTGAGCCACAGCTGTTGATCGGAGTGGGTCCTTCAGATGTGCTGGGGAGAAAAAGGTGGATAAGCAACTTTCAGGCATACCACTACTCTGACTCTCCCCACCTGAGGCTCAAACTCTGACAAAGCCTATGGCAAACGGATGATTTCTAGGCAGCAACACCATCTTTGTTGCCTGGGGCAACATAGTGAGACCCTGTCTCTACTAAAAATTAAAAAATAAACTGGGCATGGTGCTGCTCCCCTGTAGTCCTAGCTACTTGGAAGGCTGAGGTGGGAGGATTACTTGAGCCCAGGAGTTCAAGGCTGCAGTGAGCTGATTATACCGTTGCAGTCCAGCCTGGGCGACTGAGTAAGACCCCGTCTCAAGAAAAATTAAAAACAAACAAAAACGCTCTCTGCATTTAAACAAATCTGAGTAGGGCATCCGTTAATAACAACAGCAGTGGGCAATTTGTTCATGTCCACCAAAACCCACGTCTTTTTCTTCCTTCGAGGGATTCATCTAATTCCAAACAATTGGAGGAATAACGACGATCAAGGAAGGATTTATTATTACCAGCAATTTACATTTATTAAGACATGCTTGGTGACTATGGGCAAGAGACTTAACATCTTTGAGCCTCAGTTTCCCCCACTGGATTGTTGCAATGATTAAATCAGATAAACCATTAAAGTTCAGTACTTAGCACATAATTAGTACTCAGAGAAGGTTAACTGTTATTATTATTTCATGGTGTTTAGCTAATGTTTGAAATTAGTTTAACGTTTGTAATTTCTGGCCAACAACAGTGATGCTTCTGTCAGCAGGAGATTTTTCTCAAAGTTTTGCTTAGAAGTGAAAGGATCCCGCGAGACCCCAGGAGTCTGTTTGTGCTACGGTCAGGTTTCAGGGCAAATCGCACAGGGTCAGCTCTGAGTTTGGACTGGTAAGGACTCAGCACTCTCCTGTACTTGACCTCACACTGGGCCCAGTTAAACATTGGACAGTCCCAATTTGACTCCATCACATTCCCAGGCTCAGACCATAGATGGGTTCTGCAGATGCAGCCAAGCCTCGCTCCACAGCGCCACCAAGTCCCAGCTTTGGTGTTTAGCCTCAGCCGTCCCTTCTCTTCTAGGAGATGGGGAGGTTCCTGGGTGGGAGTGAGTGTCCCCTCCCTCTGCATCCCACTCCCACTCACCCAGCCGGGCTCTGCACAGCAAAATGAAAGCAGAGGAACCAGACTTCGCGTTGTGCAGGATCCGTTTCTCAAAGAGTGGTGCCCACACAGATGGAGCAGAACTCCCTGGGGAACTTTTTAAAAAGTGTGTGCTTCTTGCTGGTTCCAGGACTGAATCGGAATCTGGAGTGAGGGTGAGACCAGTGAATGTGCTTTTCTAATTGAGAACTTCAGGTGATTCTGATGCGTGCTAACATAGAAGGAGGGTGGCCAGGGGCACGGTCATCAGAGACGCAGAGATATGGACAGAGGGTCCTAGAGGGATGCCGGGTTTTAGCCTTATTGTTAGCCACTTTTTTCTTCCCACCTCAAACCCTCTCCTTTGCAGCTTCCTGGGCTAGCCCAGGCTGCCAAGGATGGCTTGCTGCTAGCACCCAAGTGAGCAGACTCAGCTCCTCTGGGGCACTCTCTCCATCCCATCCCACCTCCGGTCCGCCGCACAGTGCTCACCAGAGTCCTCACTGGCTGCGGGACAGGCAAGAGGCAGGAGGTCGGGCAGAGGCTGGGGACACAGCTGCAGCAGCCCAGGGCTCTGTTTCCTTTCCCAGCCGGGGCCTCTGGGGCAGAGGAAGCCCAGGCAGGACGGTCAGAGCTGCCACCAGCTAGAGAGCCCCAAGAAGCCCCCCCACCCCACCCCTAGCCATACTACCCTCGGAGCCTCAGTGTCTTGGGTCTTCATTTGGCACCATTCGTAAACTATGGGCCTTCTGAAGCCTCTGTGGCCATATGCCCAGCCCTATCAGCCTCACCATGTCATGCCAAAGGACAGTCTCCCTCCCTCGTGCCCTGCCTGAGGATCCAGTCCCCAGACACACACACCTGCACACGCTCCACCATTCAGAAAGTTCTTGCTGCTGTCTGACTAGGGTCCTTCTTGCTGCAGCTTTGTCCCATATCTTCTGGTTCTAAACCTCGGAGAAATGAAGACTGGGTGGCTTCAGAAGCACTAGTTGGTGTGGGACCTGGATTGGGGACTATCCTAGACCAGAATGACTCCCCACAACACTCTCCACCAAACTTCTGGAAAATTCAACCCTAGTTAGCCACAGAAGGTCAAACATTCAGTATCTAAGTGTGTTTCACATCACTGGGCCTCCCCGACCCTTTCCTAGAAGGCAAGGAGAGAGAAGTGGGCCAGGGAATGGCTCAGAGAGCTTACGCTCTGGTGAGGCTGCAGAGAGGCTCCTCTACACGTGGCGTGACCCTGCGCCGTCCAAGCTTTGCACGGTTGTCACAACCCCGAGGGCTCAGACTTGGGCTGCCAGCACTGGGTAGGGATGGAGCGGAAAGAGCACTGGACTAGGAGTCTGGAAACCTGGGTTGTACTACTGCTGGTGCCAGTGAGTCCTGTCTGACCCAGGACAAGTCTTCTTCCCTGTATGGGCCTTTAACCTCTCTTCTGAAAAAACAAGGAGCTGTATTTTGTGATTCACAAGATGTCCACCTAGAATTCTGTCATGTGGGTGTCACAGGCACAAGCAACTAAGGGGAGCAGAGAACTAAGTATTTAAGTAGCCCCTCCAGACCTTGTGGCTGCTGCAGCCCACCCCGAAAATATGCCCTCAGTTCACTGCTGTGCGTGACTCCTGTCTGGTCTATCCAGACCCCAATCTAAACAATCTTGATTCCTGTTCCTGGCTTGGCGGGACCCTGAATGGCAGGAAGTGAAGACAGGAGCCTGCTTGTGTTTGAGGCAGCCAGGGCTGGGGGGGCACTGGGAAAGGGCAGACAGGGGTGGAGGCTGTGAGGGGGTGGGCAAGAGACACAGGACGGAAGGGGAGCTGCTGGAGATGCTCCTTCTGCCCCAACTGGGCCCTCCCTCCTGCCCTCCCAACCTGCCTCCAGTCTGAGCTCCGCAGCAGGGGTGCAGAGCTAGGGTTCCCCCAGGCTCTCAGTCACTTACACATGGCTCTCCACCCTTCACCTCTAACAGGATGGTTTCCATGGGGAAATGAACCAGGACTTCCCCTGCAGGCCCCGCCCCAAAGCCAGGCGTCAGGGAGTAGGGAGGCGGCCTCCCTGCCTCCCCTCCAAAAAAAACTCTCTGTGATTTCCTCTGGGTAGGAGGGAGCCACGGCCGGTGGCTGTCACATTTTGCAGCTCTTACTCCACTTCTCGTGCTCCTCTCTGCAGGGACCATGACCTTGGGCTCCCCCAGGAGATACCTTCTGATGCTGCTGATGGCCTTGGTGGCCCAGGGTGAGTACTGGGGGAGCAGTTAGGAAAGAGGAACCTGGATATAGAAAGGGTTATCTGGGTCCAGATCAGCTCTGGCTGGGGCTGAACTTGCGAAGCTGGGGAGAACTTTAGGAGCTTGACTGGAGGGTGGCAGACAGTGAGGCTCCATTAGACTCAGCCCCCAGCTACCCCAGCCCTCCTTTGCTCTCCTCTTGGTCCAGACCTGCAGGCTGGGCTCTGGCAGGCTAGGTGGGGAGCCTATATGTGGGGTGGAGGGAGATTGGGTGTTGTCAGACCACGCTTGGGAGAGCTCAGGGCTGCGGTTGGGGGCCCAGCGCAGCCTAGAACTGGGAGGGGAGGACCTAGGAGCCAGGAGGGGACAGAAACCTGCTTCCAGAGTGTCAGCTGCCCCGGGGGGTAGGGCTCTGAGGGAAGGATGACTGAGGATGGAAGCAAGGGACCAAAGCTTGAAAGGGTTTGTCTGAGGGGTCAGATGAGAGGAACAGTGGGACAGAAATGGATGTGGGGCTCAGCCTGGGGGAGCTGGGCCCAGAGTGGCTGAGCTTCTGGTGTGTCTCCCAGGCAACCCTGTGAAGCCCTCTCGGGGCCCGCTGGTGACCTGCACGTGTAAGAACCCACATTGCAGGGGGCCTACCTGCCAGGGGGCCTGGTGCACAGTGGTGCTGGTGCGGGAGGAGGGCAGGCACCCCCAGGAACATCGGGGCTGCGGGAACTTGCACAGGGAGCTCTGCCGGGGGCGCCCCACCGAGTTCGTCAACCACTACTGCTGCGACAGCCACCTCTGCAACCACAACGTGTCCCTGGTTCTGGAGGGTACGTCCAGCTGTCCCAGCACTCCCTCCCCGTCTTCTCGGCCCCTGCCCTTCCTGCCCTCCTTTCCTCTCATGCTCTGGCCAATAAAGGGGGGGTGGGGGGCAGGACTCTGGGATCTAACTGGCAGAGTGGTCTGGCCCGAGGTGAGGGGAGCTGACCTAGTGGAAGCTGAGCCTCAGTGTCCCCCTCCCCTAGCCACCCAAACTCCTTCAGAGCAGCCGGGAACAGACAGCCAGCTGCCCCTGATCCTGGGCCCCGTGCTGGCCTTGCTGGTCCTGGTGGTCCTGGGTGTCCTGGGCCTGTGGCATGTCCGGCGGAGGCAGGAGAAGCAGCGCTGCCTGCACAGCGAGCTGGGAGAGTCCAGTCTCATCCTGAAAGGGTCTGAGCAGGAGGACAGCATGCTGGGGGTATGGCCCTGGGACCTGGGACACAGGGTGGAGGGGGCCAGATAGGAACTGCAGAATCAGAGCAGTCACTGAGAGATTAGAGCTGGTGGGGAGCTGGGTGAGTGAGGAGCTTGCAGGGACCCAGCAGCAGCTCCCAGGTCGAAGATGGAGAAGGGGGCTGTGGCTGGTGGGGGCAGCCTCTCAGTGGCCTCTCCGTACCCCAGGACCTCCTGGACAGTGACTGCACCACAGGGAGTGGCTCGGGGCTCCCCTTCCTGGTGCAGAGGACAGTGGCACGGCAGGTCGCCCTGGTGGAGTGTGTGGGTGAGCAGTGGGTGAGCCTGTTGGATGAGGACCAAGGGCTCCCATGAGCCTGGAGGGGTGAGGGAGCTCTTGCTTCCGGAATCACAGGCGGTGCCAGGCCTGGGTCAGAATTGGAATTCTGCTGGGCAGGGAGTGGGCTGGAGATTGGCCAGGGTGAGGTTCTTTCTGCAGGAGCCAGGGTGGAACGAGAGGCAGCTGGGGATGGCCTGCCGCTGGGTCTGGATTAAGTTAAACCCAAGGGTCGGGGTTTTGGTGGGTGGGGTGGGGGGAGGGAGGCAGCACATTAAGATGGGCGGCTCTTCCGGGACTCTGTGTGCCCAGTGTGTGACCCTCGCCTTCCCCTCTGGCCACCAGGAAAAGGTCGCTATGGTGAGGTGTGGCGGGGCTTGTGGCATGGTGAGAGTGTGGCCGTCAAGATCTTCTCCTCGAGGGATGAACAGTCCTGGTTCCGGGAGACTGAGATCTACAACACAGTGCTGCTCAGACATGACAACATCCTAGGCAAGGGGAGGAGCCGGCTGTGCAAGGCCTGGGGCTTCATTCTCCTGGGCTGGAGTTCCCAGACCTCCAGATATCAACAGAACCCTGAAGGACTCCCAGCCCACCTGCAGCGCCAACCTCTTTTTTTTTTTTTTGAGATGGAGTCTTGCTCTGTTGCCTGGCTGGAGTGTAGTGGCACGATCTCGGCTCACTGCAACCTCCACCGCCCAGGTTCAAGCGATTCTCCTGTCTCAGCATCCCAAGTAGCTGGGACTATAGGCACTTGCCACCACGCCCAGCTAAGTTTTGTATTTTTAGTAGAGACAGGGTTTCACCCTCTTAGCCAGGATGGTCTTGATTTCTTGACCTCATGATCTGCCCACCTCAACCTCCCAAAGTGCTGGGATTACAGGTGTGAGCCACCGCAACCGGCCATTTTTTTTTTTTTTTTGAAACAGGGTCTTGCTCTGTCACCCAGGCTGGAATGCAGTGACTCAGTCTCACTGCAGCCTCAATCTCTTGAGCTCAAGCAATCCTCCCACTTCAGCCTCTTGAGTAGCTGGGACCACAGGCATGTGCCACCATGCCCAGCTAACTTTTTTTTTTTGTAGAGATGAGGTCTTCCGATGTTGCCCAAGCTGGTCTCAAATTCCTGGGCTCAAGCAATCCTCCTGCCTTGGCCTCCTAAAGTGTTGAGATTACAGGTGTAAAGACTCCAGCTCTGTCTCTGACCTAAGCCACATCAACCCCCCAACCCCACCTAGCTTAGCAGTGACCCAGCCCATTCCCTCTCCCCCAACCCCACCCTGACCCTGACCACTCCAACCTCCCTCTGCCCCAGCCCTTTGGCTGAATCACCCGACCCTTCTGCGCACAGGCTTCATCGCCTCGGACATGACCTCCCGCAACTCAAGCACGCAGCTGTGGCTCATCACTCACTACCACGAGCACGGCTCTCTCTACGACTTTCTGCAGAGACAGACGCTGGAGCCCCATCTGGCTCTGAGGCTAGCTACTTCCGCGGCCTGCGGCCTGGCGCACCTGCACGTGGAGATCTTCGGTACACAGGGCAAACCGGCCATCGCCCACCGTGACTTCAAGAGCCGCAACGTGCTGGTCAAGAGCAACCTGCAGTGTTGCATCGCCGACCTGGGTGAGCCGGGCGGGGCAGGGGCGGGTCCTTCGCAGGTGGGCGGGGCTCGAGCACCTGCCTCTTTGCCTGTGACCATGGCGGTGACCATGATTGGCACTTGAAAACTTAGCGGTGCGTGTTTTCTCAGCTCTCCTCTGCAAGACCCCACGAGTTGTCTGAACACCCTTTTCAAACCCAGACTCCTTCCACCATACCGTCCTGGCTCCAGGAGTTGGGAGAAAGGAGGCAGGAGCCAGGAACCAGGGTTCTCTTCCTGGCTTCGCCAACTACATCTCTCCCCGTTATCAGCCTCCGGGTCTGCTCCGTGAAGTGGGCATCATAATGCCTGCCTTGCCCGCTCACATCTCACTAGGTTCTTGGGAACCTAGAGTTTGCTACACAAGCAAAGAGTCCCTGGGGCGGTGGTTCTCTCTGTGGCCACCATCTTCCAGCCCATCTCCCTGCAGGTCTCCATCTGCCTGCCCATCTCTGTCCACTGTTTCTCCCAGTCCCCACCTTGCCTGCCCCCTGGACCCCAGGCTCAGGAGAGGGGCAGGAGTGATAGGCCTCATCCCCACAGGCCTGGCCGTGATGCACTCGCAGGGCAGCGATTATCTGGATATCGGCAACAACCCGAGAGTGGGCACCAAGCGGTACATGGCGCCCGAGGTGCTAGACGAGAGGATCCGCACGGACTGCTTTGAGTCCTACAAGTGGACTGACATCTGGGCCTTTGGCCTGGTGCTGTGGGAGATCACCCGCCGGACCATCGTGAATGGTGAGGGCCCACCCTGCAGAGGGTAGGGAAAGGGCAATCGGCTGCCTGCTATGGCTGGTGCCCATGGCCTGGGATGTTTACAGCCAGACCTCCTGGCACCCCTTCCATGCTGCCCAATAGCTAGTTCAGCTGAGTGACCTCTTAAGGTATAATCCTTAAAAACAGATAATGGAGTCTGTGAGTCTGGCTGTGAAATCTTGAGTATGTGATAATAACAAATATGAATAGCAGCTAATACTGATTGAGCTTAAATATGTGCCAGACGCCATGCTATATACTTTACATGTATTATCTTATTTAATTCTTTTTTTCTGGGACGGAGTCTCACTCTGTCACTGAAGCTGGAATGCAGTGGCACCGTGTCAGCTCACTACAACCTCTGTCTCCTGGGTTCAAGCAATTATCCTGCCTCAGCCTCCTGAGTAGCTAGGATTACAGGCACCCACCACCATGCCCGGATAATTTTTTTACATTTTTAGTAGAGACAGGGTTTCACCATGTTGACCAGGCTGGTCTCGAGCTCCTGACCTCAGGTGATCCGCCCTCCTCAGCCTCCCAAAGTGCTAGGATTACAGGCATGAGCCACGGTGCCTGGCTTATTTAATTCTTTGGTATGGGCAAGGCAGTGCTATTGCTTACTGGCTAAGAGCATAGGCTTGGAATCAGACTTCCTGGGTTCTATTCCTGATTTTGCCATGTCAATGGACGGGTTACCTGGCCTCCCTGTGCCTCAGTTTCCTCATTTGTAAAATGAGAATAAGGCCAGGTGTCGTGGCTCACACCTGTAATCCCAGGATTTTGGGAGGCCGAGGTGGGCAGGTTACTTGAGGTCAGGAGTTTGACACCAGCCTGGCCAACATGGTGAAACCCCATCTGTACTAAAAATACAAAAATAAGCTGGGCATGGTGGTGCATGCCTGTAATCCCAGCTACTCGGGAGGCTGAGGCAGGAGAATCACTTGAACCCCAGGGGCGGAGGTTGCAGTGAGCCGAGATCACACCACTGCACTCCAGTCTGGGTCACAGAGTCAGACCCTGTCTCAAAAATAAATAAAATGAGAATAAAAATAACTTCCAGTTGTTGAGATAATCTAAGTATTAAGAACAATATCTAGAGCTAAATATTAGTGGCTGTTATTGTTGTAGATAGAATAAGTGCCTGACATTGTATTGTCCCCATTTTACAGTTGAGTGGCGGGGGCCCAGAATGACAGCTGACTTGAGGCAGCATCAGGAGCAGTCTGCCCTGGGGCCAGTGGTCATCCTCACTGTGTGCACTTAACCTCTCTGGCCCTTGATTTCCTCAGGCACACAATGCATGTACTTGAGTGCCTGCACTGCCTGCTGAGTGCTGCCTCGTTGTTACTGTGGGTTGCCACAGGGGACTCTGACTTAGAGGATTTCGGCCAGTAGAGGGACCTGCCCTGGGCAGCACTGTGGTCGGTGCTCTCTCAGCCCTGGGGTGTGTTGAGGATGGGTGGGTTCTGCAGACTGGTGGGAGCATTGTCAACCTTTGAGGAGGCTGTCCATGGTAAGGGACTTTCAGGAGTCCTGACAGGTTGGGGACAATCCTCAGGGTATGGCTGGAGCCCTGCTTCTTGGGGACAAGGATGTCCTCATTTCCTGAGCATCTACCAGGAGCCAGCCCCATGCCAGGCTTCATTTGTCCTCAGTGGTCATCAACTGAAAACAGAGGCTGTGGTGTCACCAGTCCCTGACTCACAAGGGGCTTAGATTCCTTTTTTTTTTTTTTTGAGGTGGAGTTTCACTTTGTTGCCCAGGCTGAAGTGCAATGGTGCGATCTTGGCTCACTGCAACCTCCACCTCTCAGGTTCAAGCCATTCTCCTGCCTCAGCCTCCCAAGTAGCTGGGATTACAGGCATGAGCCACCACACCTGGCTAATTTTGTATTTTTAGTAGAGACAGGGTTTCTCCATGTTGGTCAAGCTGGTCTTGAACTCCCGACCTCAGGTGATCCACCCATCTCAGCCTCCCAAAGTGCTGGGATTATAGGCATGAGCCATCGCACCCAGCCTAGATTCCTTAAGACTCTGGGCATGAACTGCCAGAGTGGGCTCTAAGGAGGCTGGAGTCGGGGGAAAGGGGAACCTGGAAGAAGCCAGGGCCCCTTGGACCAGGCAGCAGGCCAGAAAGGAAAGGCTGGGAGGAGGCTGCCTGCAGGCTCCTGGGACGGAGGGGGAAGCTCCGTCAGCCCCACACGGAATCGCGGCGCATTATAAACACTGTAATCTGGTGTCAGCCCCGGCACTGATTAAAGGCCCATTAGACACACTCAGGCCTCTGTGCAGCACTGATTAGGGCGCGAGCGGCACAGGGGCCGGCCTGGAAGCTGGCCATGGGAAGAACAGCTGGTGAAGGCTCTATCGAGGTTGTAGCCTGTGTGGCCATGGCCTACGGCCTCGGGCTGGGAAACAGGATGGGGTACGGGGCTGTCTGCAGCTCCGGAGGCATTGTTTTCAGAAAGCTCCTACTAAGGACTGTGAACTTGGGAAACCAAGAGGAGGGGGCCAGTGCTGGCGGCAGGGGTCAGCAGAGGCCGTGGTGATGTTACGTGGACCTGGGTAAAAATAAGTGCAGCTTGGAGGTCAAGAACACATGCTTTGGTGTTAGACTTTCTGGGCTTAAGTCCTAGCTCTGTCACTTACTATCTGTTGGTCTTAGACAAGTTTCTTAAACTCTCTGGCCTTACTTTCTTGGCATATAAAGTGGAGCTAATAGTATTACTTAGCTCATAGGGCTGCTGTGAGGATTTCATGCAGAGCTCTTAGGACAGCACCTGGCACACAGTGCTCAGTAAACTTTTGGTGTTATTATTATCAGCATGTGTGATAGTTGGGGCCTGGGTGCAGTCCCGGGCACTGGGTGGAAGGCAGCTGAGGCAAGACTGGAACAAGACTGGCCTAGGAATCCCACATGGGTTTGAGTTTCACCTCTGCCATGACTAGCTATGGAGCCTTGGGCCCACTTCTCTGGGCATCAGTTTCTTCATCTGTGAAATGGAGGTAATACAAGTACCCACCCCACAGGGCTGTGGTGAGGACAAACAGGATAATGCACGTGAAGTGTTCACAGCATGATGCCTGGCACATGCCAAGTGCAAAACAAATGGCAGTCATTAATATTAGTTAGAAATACATGTATGGCCCGGCATGGTGGCTCACACCTGTAATCCCTGCACTTTGGGAGGCTGAGGCGGGCAGATCACCTGAGGTTAGAAGTTTGAGACCAGCCTGGCTAACATGGTGAAATCCCATTTCTACTAAAAATACAATAAATTAGCCAGGCGTGGTGGCACACACCTGTAATCCCAGCCATTGGGGAGGCTGAGGCAGGAGAATCACTTGAACCCAGGAGGTGGAGGTTACAGTGAGCTGAGATTGTGCCATTGCACTCTAGCTTGGGCAACAAGAGCGAAAATTCAGTCTCAAAAAAAAAAAAAAAACACATTTATTACATTATAGTGTCCCTCTCAGTGGTAGCATGCCCAGGCCACTGGTTTCTGGCCCTTGGGATGGAGGGTGGGCAAGGTTTTCCTCTGGATGGTATTGGGCCTCCTTGGGGTTCCGAGTGATTGTCTCATCCATCCTTTATTTCCAGGCATCGTGGAGGACTATAGACCACCCTTCTATGATGTGGTGCCCAATGACCCCAGCTTTGAGGACATGAAGAAGGTGGTGTGTGTGGATCAGCAGACTCCCACCATCCCTAACCGGCTGGCTGCAGACCCGGTGAGGCCTCTGCTGGGACTAGGATGGCGTGGGGTGGTGGCTCACGGCAGGGATTTCTGGGCCCAGGAAGTTGTGTCTGAGGCCTCTGCTTCATCTCGGATAGACACTGGGTGTCCTGGTTAGGGGACTTCTCTCAGTACTCCCTCTTTCAACCCTGGCCCATGCTCCCCGCCCCCAGGGCCCTCTGGTCATTCTGGGATTTTAAGAACCTTCACCTTCCCTGTGAAAAGTCAGAGGCTCTCTGTGGCTGTGTGTGTGTGTGTGTTTTAGAGATAGGGTTTTATTTGCTCTTGTCACCCAGGCTGGAGTGCAGTGGCACAAGCACAGCTCACTGTAACCTCAAACTCCTGGGCTCAACCAGTCCTCCTGCCTCAGCCTCTCCAGTAGCTAGGCGTAGTGCACACCACCACACCTGGCTAATTTTTAACTTTTTTTGTAGAGACAAGGACTTTTATATTGCTCAGGCTTATTTATCTCAAACTCTTGGGCTCCAGTGATCCTCCTGCCTCAGCCTCCCAAAGTGTTGGGATTATAGGTGTGAGCCTCCACGCCTGGCCACTGTGGTATTTTTGTTGCTGTTGTTTGTTTTTTTCTCAAAACACTTCGCATGCTTATACAAAGACACAAACACGTCTGTCCACACATACAAGCATACATATCCTTCTGAACATACAGTCACAGATATATACACATGCACATACATGCCAGGCTGTTGGCCCCATGAGGACAAGGAACGTATCTTTTGCTTACCCTTGTATCTCTGTTACCTATCATAGTACCTGGCTCACAATGAGTGCTAATATTTATGGAAAGAATGAATATATTATATACACGATACAGGTATGTATACATAGACATACATTTCTGTACAACATACATATCCACAAAAAGCCACATGTATGCATTCCTGTACACACACACATACACTCACTTTCAGGAGCCAGAAGTGAGGCTGGCTCATTCTAGGCCCTGGGATGGGTTGATGAGCTTCCTGGGATGGGTTGCTCCCCAGACACATGCATTTTTAGGGCTGTTCCCACTGCTCAAACTTCCACAGTCCACTGGGCCCGGCCATGGCTGGTGGAGGGGCTGAGAGACGCTGCCCTCTGCACTGGAGTCTTAGGCTGTGGATGGGGATGTGGGAGCCACCAGGCTTACAGATTCTGCTCCTTTGCCTGAATCTTGGCAGAGGTAGGGGTGGAGGTAAGGTGTTTCACAGACACTGCCAAGGGGGCTTGAGTGCTCCTGAAGATCTGAGTT
Source organism: Cacajao melanocephalus (assembly GCA_963573385.1). Lineage (NCBI taxonomy): Eukaryota > Metazoa > Chordata > Mammalia > Primates > Pitheciidae > Cacajao > Cacajao melanocephalus. Next base: position 8,682 of record CAUYLG010068743.1, on the reverse strand, counting down.
CTCTCTTTCTGTCCCACCCGCCTTTCTCACTCTACCCCTTCCTCTTCCATTTTTGATTTTTTGCCATCCTCTGTTCTCCCTCTCACTGCTTGTCTTTCCTCTTGCCCTCCTTTCCAATGCTCTCATCTCCCTCCTCTCATCCTTTCTCTCCTGCTTATGTCTCCCCATTACTGGCCATCCTCCTCATCTCCTTCTTCCCATCTTCTCTGACCCATGTCCCTGCCTCTTCTCCTCTGTATCTCTCTCCCGACCCCCAGGTCCTCTCAGGCCTAGCTCAGATGATGCGGGAGTGCTGGTACCCGAACCCCTCTGCCCGACTCACCGCACTTCGGATCAAGAAGACACTGCAGAAAATTAGCAACAGTCCAGAGAAGCCCAAAGTGATTCAGTAGCCCAGGAGAGCCTGACTCCTCTTGGCGTGCAGTGGGGTGGGGGGTGGGGAGTGGATGGTGTCCTATCTGGGTAGAGGTAGTGTGAAGTGGTGTGTGCTGGGGAGGGGGTGCCCCTCTATGGGCAGCTGCGCCTGCCTGCTCGGGCCCCAGCCCACCCAGCCAAAAATACAGCTGGGCTGAAATCTGATCCCCTGCCGTCTGGCCTGCTCAAAGCAGCAGGCTCTCTGACGCCTGGCTCTCTCTCCCCACCCCCTATGGCCAGCAGGGTGCACCCCCTACCACTCCCAGGACAGGATGCAAAAAAGGCTCCAGAGTCAGATTGCCAAGCCAGGGAATCCCAGTCCCAGACTCAGAGCTTGGGCCTGCCCTTGGTCAACCCCACTGTTCCACCAGAGCCACTAGGGTGGCACAGGGCCCTGTCCAGCCCTCGGCACACACTCTGCCCTGCCAGGCTTCAGCCTCTGTCACAGACTCCAGAGGGCCAGGGCCCATCCGCTTCTCTCCATGGGTTTATATCTCAGCTCCATGATGCCTTGGGCTTTCTGTCTCCTCAACAAGAACACAGCTTGCTGAATGTCAGCTGCCTGGGAGAGCTGGGGCCTGACTTATTAGGGCATTAAAACCTAAGAGGTCCTACTGAGGGTGTGGCAGGATCACAGGCCAGTGGAGAGAGGGCAGGTCAGATGGGTAAGGCCCAGGACTTTCAGAATAACTGAGAGGATGGTGAGGCCAAGTATGGCAAGGGGAAGGTCATTGGGTGTCAGGAGACCCAGGTCTGACCCTCAGGCCGGTCTCAATTCCTTTTCTTTTTTGACACAGAGTTTTGCTCTTGTTGCCTAGGCTAGAGTGCAATGGTAAGATCTTCGCTCACTGCAACCTCCATCTCCCAGGTTCAAATGATTCTCCTGCCTCAGCCTACCAAGTAGCTGGGATTACAGGTGTGTGCCACCATGTCCAGCTAATTTTGTATTTTTTGTAGAGATGGGGTTTCTCCATGTTGGCCAGGCTAGTCTCGAACTCCCAACCTCAGGTGATCCGCCTACCTCAGCCTCCCAAAGTGCTGGGATTACAGGCATGAGCCGTGGCACCCAGCCAGGACCTTTGTTTCTTATCTACATATTGGAAGATTTGGTCCTGAAGTCCTTTGAGGCTTCTTTAGCTCCAGTTCTCAGGTTTCAGCCTGTATCAGAGCTAACTTCCTCAGTCTCATCTATTCCTTATGCTCCAGCCCCTGGCAATTTGCCTCAAGATGGGGGTTTGAAAATAACTGACTGAGGGAGTGTCTGAAGCACCTCCGAGTCTAAGTCTGCAAGCCCCAGTTCTTGCTTAAAGCCATGCCAGTGGCCACCTTTGGGCTCAGACAGCTCTGGGCCTTTTGACCAACAAGTCAGCCCCTCACCCTCTCTGTGGCATAGTCTTCTCTGCCCCAGGACTGTGGGGCGGCTTCCTCTAGGGCTTCCAAGGCTCAAAAGAAATTTGGCTCCATCCAAGAAGCCTCCAGCTCCCTCACTGGCCCCTGGTTCAGGCCCACACCCCTGGTCAGGCCCAGAGAGTTTGTCTCAGGAGAATTCAGTGGCTCTAGAGAGACACACAGAAAGTTTGGCCTTTGGAAATGTCAAGGGTGTATGTTCATGTATGGAGCATGTTACCCTGGCCCCTGGGTGCAGGGAAGTGGGTTGGAGGGGAGCTTGAGGAAGGTAAGGAGCTGGGGTGGGGACTCAGGCTACGGCCAAGGGCAGCCCCAAGACTGGGAAGACCTGGCCTGGCAGTCCTCAACCCGGAGGAAGGGCAGTGAAGAACGCTCTTCTGCTCCTGCTATAACGACCCAGGGCAGCCTCCCCAGGCGGGGGTCTTAAGTGTGTCTTCCACCATTCTCACGGTGGCACCTTTCCAGGCCTGTCTCCCAGCATTGTGCAAGGCTCAGAGAACCAGGAAGTGAAACTTGGTGAAAACAGAAAGCTAAACGGACAGACTGGGTTCCCAGATCATTAGGAAAGAGTTTGCACGTCCTCTGGTCACTGGAACCCACCCAGTCCACGAATCATCTCCCTTCTGAAGGATTTTATCTCTATTGGGTTTTGGGAAAAACTCCTCCTGAGACCCCACAGCCAGAAACTGAAAGCCGCAGCTCAGCTCCCTAAATGCTGGAAAATCCCTAACAGAAGGCCTGGGGCAGGAAGTGGAGTGAAGGGGGCAGGTAGAGAGAAGGGGGCCCAGTGGCCAGGGAGCGAAGGAGGCGGTGTTGCAGAGAGCAGTCTGCACATGCTTCTGAGTGCTGGAAGCTGTTCCACAGTGGAAATGACACTTCTCTTACCTGGAGATACTGTTTGTGGGAGCACTGGGCACGTACCTGACACTCAGTAGGTCTGCAATAAACCATGGTTAAATCATGAGCTACGGAGTCTTTCCAGGCCGCTGTCTCTGCAGTGGCCGTCACTGCAGAGGTCCAGATAGAACAAGAGGGGTAGGGGTTGGAGAAAGTCCGAGGATACATGCCCAGCTTTGCCTTTACACAAGTCACAGTTTCCTCACGTCCCTGCTCAGATCCCCGCGGGGGCCCAAATCTCAGTTCTGACCCCGGACTGGGAGCTGTCTGCTCGCCACGTCGCCCTCTGCTGGTCGCGGGCTGCCCAGCGGCCGCCTCCCGCCCCCACGCAGGGACCGCGGGCCTTTCCCGACGGGGTGGGGCAGCCTTCCCCGCCCCTGGGCGCCACCGTGCGTGCGCTCGCTGACCTGCTGTTCTGCAGGGACTGTCCCCGAACACCGCACCTAGCAAAGAGCTTTCTGCGTCGGAACCAGCGGCTTGGACCCGCCCTCCTCAATTCCTTGTTCTCACTTCCCTTCTCAAACGGGGTCCCCGTCTTGCCGGGAGTCAGTCCCCATTTCCAGCATGAGAAGATCCCCTTCCCTGGGTACCTACCTTGTCCTAGGCTCAGAAAGCACGTCACACACACACCCCATTCTCACCCTGGAAATTCCGGGGGCGAGGGGACATGCCATGGGGAAGGCAGGTACTAAAAGAAGCTGATCCTGGCCCGTGGGACTGTCCAGCCTAGAAAATCTGTGCCTTTGTGCTAGACGCCCTCTTAGGGGAACACAGGGAGGGTACACCTTACACCACAGATGACCTTGCCGGCCCCTTGCACCCCTAAGGTGGGCTCATGCCTAGAGCCTCCGGTCCTGGGTTCATGGGTCCCCCACAACACAGTGCCTTCCCAGAGGATTCCGCACTGGCCTCAGACCAGCTTTGAGAATATAGGAGCATTGCAAGCATCCAGCAAAGGCAGCCTTTTCCCTCTGCCTGTGCCTGCCAGACTCTGTCCATGATGTGTATGCTATGGTTGGAGAGTGGGGAGAAGGGCAGTGGGGAAATTGCAGAGAAAGGGGTATGTGAACACTAAGCAGGATCTGGGGCAAGATTGGCTCACTGCTCTCGGGTTCCTGCAAAGAGCCCTTGGGAAGTCACCCCATCCGAGCCCCTGCCTGCAAGTAGACCTCAGAGAACCTGCCTGCCTTTGGAGGAAAAAACCCCACTGCTCACTTTGCTTCTCTGCAGCTTTGCTCTGACTTCCTAGGGGACCCCAGGCCCCAATTTCCCATCTAGACCAAGAGGGAGAGGACCACTTGTGTAGTAAAGGCCCTCCCTGAGGGGTGATAGGTGTCCTAACATGCCATAGTGGGGAAGAAGGTAGCTCCTGGAGCATGAGCCTTGATGTGGAGGGTCACCACTTCCCCTGCCAAGGCCTCCAGACAGCTCTCCTCTCCACCCTCCAAGCACCATCCTCCCTTGGTCCTGCCTTGTACCAGCCTCTAAGGAGGGTGCTCTTTCCTCCATATCCTCACCAATATTAAGCTCAACAGCTCAAGAGATGGCCAAGTCCTCACGCCTAGAAGTCCCTGTCCTGGGGGTGGAGTTGGGGGTGCACGTCCTGCATCCAGTCTCCCAGAGCTGGGACTGATGCTAGCTGTGCGATCGTCACTCTGGGTGGGCGACTCTTGGAATGAGCTGCTTCCACCAGGGCCACATTCAGTTTGCTAGAAATAGAGACAGAGGGCTTCTTGACTTTGCATATGATTTGCATAATGTCATAGACACACAGTCTATTTTCAGGCAGTTTTCAGGTTAAAGTGTTGTCACTGCTGCCCTGCAGAGTGTCATGTCTGGATGACTCTCTTCTCTGTTCTTTCTCACCCACCCACTCTTACTGACCTACATCCCCAGCTGCAGGAGCAAATGGTGAGGCAGGGGGAGCATGGGGTTGTCCAGGGAGACACAGGAGCAGGGCAATAAAGGGAATTTCCCTATCACCAGCATCACGAGAAACAGAATCTGGTTGCTCAAGGGCAACTGATAGCAGAGGGTAAGGAGCAGGAAGCCAGGTAACCCATCTTCCGTTCTGCACAAACCCTTCCCACCTCTCCTACCTGGAGAACAACCAGTTCCTGTTTCTCTATTCGGTCTTCTGCGGGTTTGAAGAAAGAGATCTAGATAGATAAACCTGTTTCTTTCAGCCACCCATAAAGCCTTGCTTGGCCCAGACATCTCTCTTGGGCATTTATTTTCAGCACTTAACTCTTCACCTTGTGGGAAATCTGACCTGCAGTCTGTTCCTCTCCTGGGAGGCTTTTCTGAGAGATCAAGATCCTCGTCTCGTGATCAATATTTCTGGAGCAGCTGGCACACAGTAGGAGGTCAGTCAGTGCTGGAGTCCCCCTTCTCTGCATCTGGAGGTCTGTACCAAGTACCTCGTTGTCCCAGGACCGGAGGCTCGACACACACACCAGCCTCTGAGGGCTCAGACCCAGAAACAGACTTACAAGGGCCAGTTGAGGTTACTAAGTTATCTGGGACCTTGGCCTGTCCCTCGGCCTCTTCACCTGGAAAGGAGGGGAACTGGTGGAGATTACGGGCAAAGACAATTCCCATTTTGTAGCTTGAGCTGTTTGGCGACCTTCCTTGGTCAGAGGGTCAGGGCTGGAGCCGCACCCAGGGCTCCCTCCTGTAGACCCTCTGGCCTTGGGGCATTGTCTGGTATGCTGTCTTCCTGTGTACATCAAAGGATCTACCAGATGCCAAGGCAAAGAGCCTGAGAACCTTACTGGGTCCTGGGAAAGGGGAGGCCACTTGGTCTGGCTGCCCAGCCGCGACGCGCTACCCAGAATTCCCTGTCCTGTCTGGTGTCCAGCCCCCAGGACCTGCTTCAGCCCCTCAGGCAGGCATTTCCTGTTGATAAGAAGCTCAGTCACAAACACTGATAAAGAGATGAAAAAAGGAAATTGACAGGCTTGGGTGTAATGGGCATTTTGTCTGCCTTTTTTACCCCTCTTCCTTCTCCCAGCTCTGCCCCTTCCCCACCTACCCTCCAAGTACCGCTTCCCAGAACCAACGAGAAAACATGCCCCCCACCTCCACCGTGGGCCCTATTTCACAGTCTCCAGGAATTTGGCCTGAAGGCTTACATAGGTCTCAGAAGGGGGCCCAGCCCAGCCTGGGTCACGACAGGAGCCCTGAAGCAGGCAGCACTGGGTGCTGGGAGGTTTCCAGCTCAGGGAAATGGGCAGTGTCGCCTAGAGGAAGGACAGTCCAGGGCAGGTCTCATCGAGGACCACCCTCTTCCCTCTCTCTCTCCTTCCAGAGGCCTGGATCCAAGCGGTGGTTAGGTGGCTGGTCTGTAATTAGTGCATTTTCCATAATTTTAGTCTCAAGCTCATTACTGGAAAATCTCATCAATTTTGATTCTGCTAATTTGGAATCTATGATCCTTCAGGCCAAGAGGTTGAACTGATGTTTAGAAAAATAAACAAAGCAAACAAGTTTTCGAGGCAGGCCCTACCACCCTTCTTGGATTTGGATTTGTAAGTTCAGCATGACAAAGGCAGTTGTCCTAAAGCGCACCTGCAGTTGAGATAACCTGCCACCAGGCGGGTGATGAGGCTTTGCCTGTCACTGGTGCTTTAGGTAGTCATTGCTCATGGACAGATGTTTTAAAGATTTTATATTTGGCCAGGCACGGTGGCTCACCCCTGTAATCCCAGCACTTTGGGAGGCTGAGGTGGGTGGATCACCTGAGGTCAGGAGTTCAAGACCAGCCTGACCAACACGGAGAAACCCCGTCTCTACTAAAAATACAAAATTAGCCGGGCATGGTGGCGCATACCTGTAATCCCAGCTACTTGGGAAGCTGAGGCAGGAGAATCACTTGAACTTGGGAGGCGGAGGTTGCAGTGTCAGCTGAGATCGTGTCATTGCATTCCAGCCTGGGCAACAAGAGTGAAACTCCATCTCAAAAATAGAAAAATTTATATTTAGTGATTCTTTCCCCCTCTTCTCCAGAGATGTAATTCCTTAACAAAACAGTAATGCAAATAGAAAAGTGGAATAGATGGTTCCAAATGGCCAGTGTTTAAAAGAAAACCTCTGCAGCCAATTAAGCCACCTGGGTTCCTTTCCTCATGGGGGCCCAGTGTGCAATGGCTGCAAACAGCAGCTTCCTTGGTAGTGTAATGCAGCCTGTTTCTTGTATGGGTTGCTCTAAGAGACTTTGGAGACAGGCCTTTCAGATGTACATTCATGTCTCTGACCTTGCACTATCCCTATGTAGGCTCCATACAGGCATGTGAGGTTCCTTTGGAAAGCCCCAGGACACTGTGGCTGGGGTTCACACTGGCCAAGTTATCGTGTCCATCCACACCAAGCTGAAGAACAAGGAGCATGTGATTCAGGCCCTGCACAGGGCAAAGTTCAAGTTCCCTGGCCGCCAGAAGATCCACATCTCGAAGTGGGACTTCACCAAGTTCAATGCTGATGAATTTGAAGACATGGTGGCTGAGAAGCGGCTCATCCCAGATGGCTGTGGGGTTAACTACATCCCCAATGGTGGCCCTCTGGACAAGTGGCGGGCCTGCCCTCATGAGGGCTTCCACTGTGCTGCCCCCTCTTCATATTCACCAATAAAGTCTACTTCCTGTCCAAAAGAAAAAGAAAGAAAAAAAAAGGAAGAAGGAAGGAAGAAAGGAAGGAAGGAAGGAAGGAAGGAAAGAAAGAAAGAAAGAGAGAAAGAAAGAAAACCAACAGCCAGCATATACAGCTTGGAAACTTTCTTCTGAATTAACCGTTTTCCAGTCCTGGTTGCCACCCAGCCAGGGCCTTATTCTGGCTTCAGGCCGTCACATCTCTCATTGGATTTTTGAAACTTGATGGAAGGAGCAGAGGAGTCAAGAGCAAAGGGTTTTATCCAAGTCAAAATTCCAGCTGTTGTAGCTGGGTGCAGCGGCTCTCTCCTGTAATCTCAGAACTTTGGGAGGCTGAGGCAGGCAGATCACTTGAGGCCAGGAGTTTGAGACCAGCCTGGCCAGCATGGTGAAACCTCATCTCTACTAAAGATACACAAAATTAGCCAGGCATGATGGCGGGCACTTGTAATCCCAGCTACTCGGGAGGCTGGGGCAGAAGAATCGCTTGAATCTGGGAGGTGGAGGCTGCAGTGAGCTGACAGAGTGAGACTCTGTCTCAAAAAACAAACCAAAATTCCAGCTGTTTTGTTGGATTTTATTTATTTATTTATTTTGAGGCGGGGTCTCGCTATATCACCCAGGTTGTCACTGACTTCTAGGTTCAAGCAAACCTGAGACAGCCTCCTGGGTAGCTGAGACTACAGGTGGATGCCACTATCCTGGCTAAATTTTTTTACTTTTACTTTTTTTTAGAGAAAGAGATCTTACTCAGATGTTGCTCAGACTGGCCTCAAACTCCCAGCCTCAAGTCATCCTCCCACCTGGGCCTCCAAGTAGCATAAGCTACCACGCGTAGCCTACTTGTTGTTTTAGTAATTCAACAAATTTATTCTAAATTTATATGGAAGAGTATAAGTTCATGAATAGCTAAGGCAATTTCTTTAGGTTATTTTCTGAATATGTTATACATTCACATGAGTCAAAAGCCAATGCATCTACATTGGAGTAGTGTGGGAACGAAAAAAATAAATAGGCCAGGCGCAGTGGCTCATGCCTGTAATCCCAGCACTTTGGGAGGTGGGCAGATCATGAGGTCAGGAGTTCAAGACCAGCCTGGCCAACATGGCAAAACCCCGTCTCTAATAGAAATACAAAAATTGCCGGGCGCGGTGGCTCACGCCTGTAATCCTAGCACTTTGGGAGGCTGAGGTGGGTGGATCACCTGAGGTCAGGAGTTCAAGACCAGCCTGGCCATCATGGTGAAACCCCATCTTTAAAAAAAAAAAAAAAAAGAAATACAAAAATTAGCCAGGCGTGGTGGTGCATGCCTGTAATC
>CAUYLG010068742.1:0-32640 GCA_963573385.1 Cacajao melanocephalus | reverse complement strand
ACATATAATTTAAACACAAAAATTTGACTAAAAAAATTTTTTGGTAGTTCAAAACCATTTATTTATATTTCTTTTTCTTTTCTTTTCTTTTTCTTTTATTTTTTCTTTTTTTTTTTTTTTTTTTTTTTTTTTTGAGACAGGGTCTCACTCTGTCACCCAGGCTGGAGTGCCATGGCATGAACTAGGCTCACTGCAACCTCCTCCTCCTAGGTTCAAGCAATTCTCCTGCCTCTGCCTCCCTGAGTAGCTGAGATTACAGATGCGTGCCACCATGCCTGGTAATTTTTATATTTTAGTGGAGACAGGGGTTTGACCATGTTGGCCAGGCTGGTCTCAAACTCCTGACTTCTGGTGATCCACCTGCCTTGGTCTCCCAAAGTCCTGGGATTACAGACATGAGCCACCGCGCCTGGCCAACCATGTATATTTTTTAAATAATAAGTTCATCTTTTCCTTTTTCACATATCCCATATTCTAATACCTAAAAGTTTCACATATTCCAATACATAAAAGTTTCCCATATTCCAATATCTAAAAGTTCATGCTCTCATTTCTTTTTCCTGAAGATATAATTGGTTAGTTCTGGAGGGTTTAACCAATTAGAAGTATAACAATATTAGTAATATAAATTATAGCATCATCCAACCATTTTTGCAAAATTGTCATAATCCAGTAATGACTTCAGTGTTGACTGTTATCAGTGAGGTAGGATGGTGATTTTCTGTTATTTAAGGTAATTCCATCCAAGCAGAACATAAACATTATGAAAATTTATACTTTCAGCTAGATCTATTTTACATGCATTTGAAAGCTAGCTGTATTTAATCATTTTTTATTACATAAACTAATGATGTGAGTAATGTTGTTGATTTTTTATTCATCTCTTAATGGGTAGTTTCAGAGCTAAGCCACATAAGTATCCTGCTATAGTGCTGGTAACTGATATGATCAAAGTCGTATAGGAAGATGCCAAATCATTCATCAAGAACCACAACCCTAAGTTACAGGGAAGATAAATGAAACCGAAAGGTATTTATAGGATCTCTTGCAGTTGCTCAAGAAATATTAAAGTATCTTTCAATTTGATTGCAGGTAACTTAAAAATATACTGTGGGTAAAAGCTAGGCTACCTGACTAAACTTCTTTTTCCAAGCGTAATTAATAAAGTTTGACTTACAGAGTGTGTGCATACTTTCAAATTGATGTGCAGTGAGCCCTTAATTTTTCAGAGGCCATAGCTGGATAATAATCTTTTGGGATTGTAAAGAGCCTCCACTTTCCCTCCTCTTTTTCTCCTCTTCATTTTTCTGCTGCCTACTTTCCAGATATGTCATCCCTTATTAGTGCTTCCACTTGGCAAAGTAGCAGAGAAAGGAGCTGAAACTTAATTCCATTCATTTTACCTCTTGCTAGCAGCAAGGGTAGAAGATTTATTACAGGAAGATGTTGAAAGTATTGGCTGAAATGAAGTTCAGGGAATATAGTATATTTCAATTACTTGAGCTCTCACTCTGTTCTTTAGCCAAATAATCCAGTCCCAGGCATGCAGTCAGCTGTTCAAGTTTAATTATCTCAAGTGTGGGGTGTCCACACACACTGCTTCCCCCTTCTTTGCCCACTCTATCTATCCAACTTTGTCAGCAATCCTGTGCTTTAAATCCACCCCAAAGAAAGACAGCACAGTGAAGTCCAGCTTCCCAATGGGTTCACATAACTCTACAAAAAGGAAGAAATTATAGCATTAAAGACGTCCTTAGAGATAGCTCTGAATCAACTGGGGATCTTGTTGAAATACAAATTCTAACTCAGTGAATCTGGAGTGGGGCTTATGACTCTGCATTTCTAACAAGTTCTCACGTGATGAGCTGATCTTTGGTCCACGGATCCAAACATTTTGAGTAGAAAAGATTAGGCAAATTATGGTATAACTTGATAGGCAATAGATAATAACTAATTCTACTTTTACATTAGGTCCAGAATATATGTAATAAAATAAAGATCCTCCACGGTACATTTTTATTCAAATACAGAACAATGTACATTTTGTTATACATCAGCAGGCTTTGAACATCTTTTATTTAGAGCAGCAGAATTGCTTTCTCAAAAGAAATATTTTATAAAACTGTAAAATCAAAAACAGACAAAAGTAGCTACATAGAAGGAGGATCCCCTGAACCCAGCCTATTTGGCGTCCTTCTCAGTGTCCTGCAGCCAGAAGTATCTCAGCGGAACTCTATTTTCCAAAGGACATAGATAAAACCCCATTGCTTTAGGCCACAGTTTGTATCTCTCGGCCAGTGTCATAACGTAGTATACATTAATTCAGCATGTATTTATTGAGCACCTACTATGTGCCAAGCACATAGGGGAGCTTACATTCTAGTAGGAAAGAGAAACAGTAAACAGGATGAATAAATAAATTATATAATACATTAAGGAGATAAGAGCTAGAGAGGAAAATGGAGGACAGAGGCAGAGGAGTCAGGAGTGCTGATGTGGGGTGGGGCAGGTGCAACTGTGAATGGGTGGTCAAAGGAGGTCTCATTGAGACGGTGATACAAGCAAAGACTGGAAGGTGAGTCAATGCTACAATAATGGTGCATGAACCCACAGTAAAAGGTTGCTGCTGAGTCCTATCCTATGTGAGGTTGGCTGAGAGGCCATCTAAAGACAGTCTGTGATGGTAGTTGCTCTTGCAGACCAGTTGGCCTGACCCATATTTCTTGGATCTCAAGAGAACGTGAAGCCATATACTAGGTTTTGCACCCTGCCATCTTGTAGAAATCAATCAAGATCTTTGGAGGTGGTATCAATTATTTATTCATGCATTTGTCAATCATGTATTAATTGTCCATCACGCTGGGAGCTCTGTGCCAGCAGAGTTCAATTGGCTGAGGTTCTACCTGTTCCTCAAGAAGCTTGCAACCTAGCCACAGTTGCAGGTGCATGAAATGGCAGTCCCAAAACAATGCACTAGATGCAAAATAAAGTTATGCTCGTGGGTAATGAGAGGTCAGAGGGCACCAACTCAGGCCTGGGGGTGTCATAAGACTATGTGACAAGAAGGATGGTTAGGCTTCTGTGCTGGCAGCCTGCCTTCCACCTTAACAAACTCACTGGCTAAATAATTTCCCCGAACAAGTCTTTATAAATATCAGGCTCTGACTTAGGGTTGTTGTTTTATTTTTTTTCCAAATAGTTGTTAATTGAAGTAAATTGTTACCTTCAGATATTCCTGCACCGTGCATCGGTGAAATGTTTTTCTTCGTTTATAGGGTAATTTATTTTGCTATATGTTCATTGTGCGTGACACTTCATCATGCTGAAATGCATTTTCTTGATTGTCTGTGGAGTTACCCAGGGGTAATAAATGTGTTGCTACATTTTTTAGAATGAAAAATGTCTTGGGTGGGAGAGCAATAGAGAGAGGGAGGGCAGGGGAGAAGGAGAGAGAGAGAGAGACAGGTGTATAGGGAGAAAGGCAGAGAGCAAACAATGAGCCCGGAGCGGGGAGAAGAAAAGGAAGTTTTGTCCTTATGAAATAGCATCCAAGCCATACTCCAAGTGATACAGCATCACTCATGCCAGGAAGGCTCAGAAGTCAGCCTGCTGGTAGTCATCTCTGACACTTTTGTCCTCAAACAAGTTGCCTGGAAGAGGAACTGGATAAACGGTATGATAACCCAGCTCAAGAGATTTGTGTTTCCCTCAGACCAGACTTTTCAACGAAGAGATCAAAAAGGAAATCTCAGAACAGAAATCAGGCTTCAAAGCATGTCACCAGAGCTGTGCACATGGGCCTGGGTGATTCCTTTGTCTCACAGTCCCACCCTGGCCTTTCCAGGGTGCCACACAGACTTCCTCTGGCTGTGGTCCTCTGGCATAAGGCCACATGAGCTCCTATGGACCTATGTACTTTTTTCTGTTTGTAGGAAATGACAACACTTTTTCCCAAGAGGCTAGCTCTCTGACACAAAAGGTTTGGATTCTGGGAGTGGCTCCAGGTGCTCTTTGTTGCTCTTTTGTATCTACCTCCTGCTTCCTTGTCTATCAGCCTCTACTCTAGAAGACATAGCAGCCAAAAACAGCTAGCACACTTTCCACTTTTTTGAACATTAATTAGTTGTTATCCCCACTCTTTCAGGCTGCAGAAACTCCATCACAATGATTCCTTGGACTGTGTCTTGTAGTATACATGGGCACAGAGCCCGTTCCTGAGTGGCCCTGACTTTCTTGTGTCATGGACGTCTTTTTAGATAATGACTGTCACTCACAGAGCACTCCTCAGCATTTCCGAGCAGGCAGGCTCCATCTGAAAATGCTGTGGACAGAAACAAATGCTGGGGTTGTTGTTGTTGTTGTTGTTCTGGATTTACTTTAAAAGCTTGTTTTTGTAAAAGAAAAATCATACTGCTCATCTCACTATCCTCTTTTTGACAGTGACATCCAGGGATGATTTATAGAAAAGAATAGCCTGGAGAACTTCCCCCAAGTTAAACTATAGTTTAGCGACAATTTCAAAAGCTAACACTCAAACATCCCTTTCTTCCCTTAGTAACCCATTAATGATATATTGTTCATGAATTTATTTATGCACTCTCAGTCCTACTGATTTTTTCATGTTCTGCCTCTTAAGAAAACTTATACCTTTGGTTTAGTGTTCTTGTGCAAAATGCTTTGTTTCTTTTTTGTGAATGTGCTAAATTTATCTTCTTAATCCTTACTTCCAGGATTTGGTGAACATGCCTACGTTCTATACCCTATAAGATTTTGATTAATTTGTGTATTTATTTAACAAAGATTTAAAGAGCATTTACTTTATATAAAAGTCCTTTATATGTTGTAGTTTACCTTCACAGAGCTAGATATTACTCTCCTTGCTTAGCTACTTGTCTTTACCCATGTTATCTCAGGTAGCCTTGTGTCTTACTTGATAATTCACAGCCAGCACTTCCCACAGAGCCCAGCATTTCTGAAACAAAGATAGGGAAATACTCTATTTTGTTTCCAGTACTCTTTTTAATGATGGCCTACGTTTTGTTTGTCTTTTTGTTGTAAAATATACCTATTCAGCACACATTGTCCGTAGTCATCATTAGAATTGTTCCATGAGTAGCGCTGGAGTGTTTACGGCTGTATAATCCTTTGGAGTACAGTCATGTGCCCCATGACAATGCTGGACCATGCTGTCAATGTTGGTCAACATATAGGATGGTGGCCCCATAAGATTATAATTCTATAAGTTTACTGTACATTTCTTATATTTAGATACAGAAATACCACCATGTTACAACTGCTTATAGTATTCAATATAGTAACAGGCTACACAGGTTTGTAGCCTAGAAGCTATAGGCTGTACCATATAGCCTACGTGTGTAGTAAGCCATACAATCTAGGTTTGTGTAAATACACGCTATAATGTTTCTACAATGATGAATTCACAGAATGATGCGCTTCTCAGAACATGTCTCTGTCATTAGGTGTTGCATGACTGCATTTTCCTCAGTGCCATCACTTTCCCCCTTGCTCATACTGAAATGCATTTGACATTAAAAAAAAAATTTACAAAGCCTAGAAAAATCTCACTGATTAGTTTCTTACTGTCTGAAAGATTCTGATCTATCCTGCCTTCTAAGTTCAGGTCAACTCAAAAGCAGTTATACCTAGTAGTTCTTGATTTACCTATTATGTATTATATCAAATACAAATTTAATTACACTAATAACTTTTGACCCCTATCAATTACCTATGATCAGAGTGGTGTCGTCATTAAACCTACAATTAATTCATCACCTTCAATTGAAACCATAATTATAAGATCTTTCACTATTGGACCTTCTGTTAATATGATTTTTTATCTTCTTTGCCATTGTTCTTTATCTTTCTATCAAAAGATTTATGAATGATCAAAAGCCCTGATAAAAATAGTAACCAGGCTCTGTGGCTCATGCCTGTAATCCCAGCACTTTGGGAGGCCAAGGTGGGTGGATCGCTTGAGCTCAGGAGTTGAAGACCAGCCTGGGCAACATAGTGAGATCCCATCTCTAGGAAAAATAAGACAAAAATTAGCCCAGCATGGTGGCATGGGTCTGTAGTCCCAGTTACTCATCGGGCTGAGGTGGGAGGATCACATCAGCCAAGGAGGTTTAGGTTGCAGTAAACTGTGATTGTGCTACTGCACTCCAGCTTGAGCAACAGAGTGAGACCCTGTCTCAAAACAAAACAAAACAAAAAAGTAGATACGTGAATACTTGTCTATGTTTAAGCCAAACCCTTGATAAGCAAAGCAGTTGAAAGTATTACTTGCTATTTTAAATGGTTTCAGAGCATAAAAGCTACTGCCAGTTGACCCCCAAAATCCATTTTCCCCATCTTCCTGGCATGCACCTGGCCTTGATATTACAGCCACTCTTCTAGTTCGGTGAGGTGATGAGACTGAATTCTAGCTAACTTCTATTGTTTGAGCCATTAAATGTTTGAGTCTATTTCTTACCTCAGTTTGGTCTAGCTTATCTAATGTAAAGAATTCTCTCCCTTAGAGTCAGGTCTTTCTCAGTCAAGAAAACAAGCAGATGCCCAGCCTCCCAAGGTGAGAGGTAGGGTTCCAAGAGAGAGAAAAGGACACTTCTACCTGTATTATCAGGCCATAGATTTTGTGATGTTAAGAGATGGAAGAGTTTCATGAGGATGCTCATGGCTAAGTCTCCTGGTGGATAGTTCCCTGAGTTTAATTCACTGATTTTTCTCCCCAGGCTGTTTCTCTCATGGTTTTCACAACATATATAAGCTTCTGCTGAAGGAGAAACATTCACAGAGTTAAGGTCACAATTCTGTGATTTTTCACAAATAAAGAGTCACGTAACTACCACCACAATAAAGACAAAGAACATTTTCATCACCGCCAAAATTTCCCCCACACCTTTTGTAGCCAACCACTTGCAATCATTGATCTTATTTTCTGTAGAATGTCATAGAAATAAAAAAAAAACAGTTTGTATATATCCTTTTGGTGTGGTTTTTCCTACTAACATGGGTTATTTAAGCTCCACCCATGTTGTTGTGTATATTGGTGATATATTTTTATTGCTGGGTTTTATTTCATTATGTTGATATATTAGGATGTGGTTATTCATTCCACAGTTGAGGGACATTGGGTTGATTTTAGTTTTTTGGTTATTATGAATAAAAACACCCTAATCATTTATGTGTGGGTTTTTGTATAAACATAGGTTTTGTTTCACATGGGTAAATAGCAAGGAATGGGATTGCTGGGTTGTGGGCTAAGTGTGTGTTTAACTTTATAAGAAACTGCTGAAATGTTTTCCAAAGTGACTGTTCCATTTTGCATTCCCACCAGAGTTCCAGATTTTTTTAAATCATTTGCTCATTCTAATAAATAATGCCTGAGATTAATTTTTGACTGTTCTAGAATGTCAAAGAAATGGAGTCATTTGCATGGCTTATTTTGCTTAGCATATTCTATATAAAGTTCATTCATGTTATTACATATACCAGCAATTCCTTGGTTTTTTTTTTACCGCTGAGTAGTATGCCATTGTATGAATATATTTCTCTTCTGTTTATGCATTCATCTGTTGATGGACATTTGGATTGTACAGAAACAGCAGTTACAAGCTCCTTAGTAGTTTCTTGTCTTTTTGTTGTTGTTGTTAGCCTTGCTGAATCAACAGCTTACACAATGAATGTGCTATATTCTCTGGAACAAAAACAAGTAAAAACTGTATAAAGTTGGCAGATGGTCATTTTTCTAGCTAAGAGCAAGAAAAATAAAAATTTCTGATTAAACAGAGGAATTGCATTAGAACCATTCTCTAAAGTGGAAAATTGACAGCCTGCAATCTCAAATAGCTAAAATTCCTGCAGTTTGGGGCCATTACAAAAAAAGCTGCTGTGAGTGCTCTTGCATTAGTCTTTTTGTGGACTTATACAAAAATTTTCTTGGGGATATATGTGAGAGTGAAATTGCTGGCTCACAAAGTAGGTATATGATTAACTTTATTAATAACTCCTACACCCAATTTTGTATGGTTTTTCTTAAAGAGGACCCCTAAAAATGTGTAAGCTTTGGGTCTCGTAAAGCTGAACAGTCCCCCACACATCATGAGGCCAAAGACACAGACAAATCCCCTTAAGTTAAGTCAGACTACATGTGGCAGTTGTAAATGTCATCAGTCTTGTTTGGCTTGGAGGGCAGCATCTTGCTGGCAGTTGCAACAAGCTTTCTCCCACAAGCAGGGCAGGCCAGGGCTGCATGTGCAGATTAGAACCTGTGCCCTGCAATCAGTTCATCTGCACATTCTCAGAGAAGGGACAGTTGCCCAGGACCTTTACCCCACCTGGCTAACTCTCAGTTAATTGGATATTGCAATTAGTGGACCTTTGGGATCTTGATATATCTGGATCATGGCCTCAGATCTCATCTTCACTTGAAGGTGTTGACAGAGGTTCCCCAAGTCAGTAAGATATGTTTGTGACCCAAGTTCTTCCAATTGCCAGGAAATCCAGCACCCATCTGTTTGTGCATTGCAGCAGAAGATGCACTGAGGTGTAGGGGTATGTGGGGAAAGGCCTTTCTATGAGGACAAGCCTATCCCCACCACCTCTGGGTGAAGCCTGGGCAACAGACTTGCCTCAGCTAGAGGCTTCCTGCATTTACCAGAATGTTAAATATATCCTCATCCCTGGCCAGGGCCTAACCCCCAGGTCAGTTTGTTTCCCAGCTTTGCTGGATCACTTCGCACATGGTTCCTTTCAGAAAGCAATCCAATGATGAAAGACATGAAGTTCTCCTATGGTTATTGCTACCCTCTCTGCACAAAGAGAACGCTTACCCCACAGTGCCTTCCAAAGAACACACTTCTCATGCTTGGGAACCTGATGACAATGGTCTGATTAACCCACCAGGGGCTCAGACGGGTTTTAGTCAGTGTGACTTTACCTGGGCACTAGTCTTTCAGTTAATCCTACCAAAACTTGTAGGCTGGGGATAGGGATAAGATTACAAATCCAAACATGTTTACACAGATGTCCTTTTTTTAAGCTCTGCCACAAAGCCAGGATCGTATTTACATCTTGTAACAAAATCGCAGTTATCACAGACCAACCCTGTTAGAAATGTAAGACCAGGATATTGAGAGGGAGAAAAAAAGACGGAGAGAGAGACAGAGAGAGAGAATGAATGAATGGAGCTTAAGTGGAGAAAAGAAAAAGCCCATGGGGAAGGGCCCAGCAGCAATCAGCTGAGAACAGCAGGCCTGTGTTCAGCCCATGTGGTTATTTTCTGATTATGCTGGGTCGTTCTAATCAGATTTTCTGCTCCTCTGTTATCCATCTTATTAGGCTCTTTCTATACATGTGGCTTAGTGTTTCCTAGCAGTCACAAGATGATTCAAAGTAACAACCAACAAAGCCACTTTCGTAGGGCAGTATTTATTAGGTTTATTCCACGGCAGGGCTCTTTGACTCTGAATAAATGAGAGGATAGGTTTTCTTTCTCTTGAACTTAAGTCTCAGGAGAAGTCCAGTTTTCATGCAAATCTAATAATGAAAATAGTTTCTTGATTAATCAAAAAAGCTCCCCTGGGTAGAACCTGATCTAGTAACATTCCTTCAACATAAATAAATATTCCTCAGACCAACCGCCTATGTGCCAAGCGCAGGGCCAGCCAGTGGGCATAGAATGATAGATGGAATGATAAATAGACGGCATACAGGCTGCACCTATTAGCGTTCATGGTCTTGGCCACAGAGAAGAAAATGCTTTTCTTTCACTGAAAAATGCACAGGCAGTAGAGAGACAGGAAGTAATCTTTTGTATTGCCCTTGCTCTGCCAAAGGCAAAGTGACATCAGGATTTTTTTTTTCTTGACAGCAAATGGTGGTTCCTGCTCGCCCAGTACATAGAACAGAATACTTTGGTGAGGTGTTGATGTAAACTACTTTTGAAGACAAAGTAAAGTGACACGAGGTCTTCACATAGCCTTTGTGTACCTTTAAACTTGGCTATTAGGATCCATAAGAATGATGGGAACTGTCTGCAAAAATAGCATTTTAAATAAAATGTATTCAAGTCTGGGAAAATTACATTACACGTTGTACACAGAGCTATCTTATTTCAGATTCCATGACAAGCAAAATATGGCTATTTAGCAGAGGAGGCAAATTCTACCCTATGGCTAAGAACTGAAGCCTAAATGAAATGTGAAAAGGAAATTCAACTTATCTTTAAATGCCATCTGCAGATGGTTTCTAGAATGCCTTCAGCTATTTTACAAAGTCATATACTGCACAAGGACTTTTTGAAGGCCATGTATGTGTTAAAGTGTTTAGAGACACTTCTAAGAAAGATATCCTTATAAATATCCTTTACTTGCTACTAAATTCAGCTATTACTAAGACAGAACTTCTCATTATTTGCAAAGAGAAAAAATCTTGTTTACCTGTGAGTTCTTTTTGTTTCAGAATCTATGCCTCAGAAATAGGATTGCTTTATGTCTAGCACTTAAGACTGTAGAGTCCGTGTGTTTAAAGTAGAATGGGAAAGAGAAGGGTAAACCGTGCCAGAAGAAGCTGACCTGCTTTGAGAGTCAACCTTCCAAGAATGGTAAGTTCGTGCATTGATCCAGCTCTCTATCAACCAGATAACACCTGTCAATATCGTTTTACTACGTGACAGGCATTGGGCTAGACCCTGGAGACAGAAAAACAGAAAATCCACCCTTGCACAATTTAAGTGTTCTTTCTAGAAAAGGTTTCATGGTTCTGAGAGTCTGTGCTTCACATCATCCACTCCTGTGATGAGCGCACTTCCTAGCTCCTCCTCTTTGCTCCACAGTGTCTGCAATCTTCTTTAAGGGGTTGCCAGAATGCCAAACACTCTCAGGATATATTCTAGATTTTGTTCCCCAGAAAAGAGATTAGGAAAGCAAATATGAACCCTGTAAAGGAGGGAGGGGAGATCTGTGCACTCCGGATCTGTTCCAGTATTTACACAGGCCAAGAGCTCAGCGCACTCTGCAGGCTGGTACAAAGTGATGCCTCACCTCTCTGTTGCAGGGAAACTGAGGGTGAGAGTTGGAGGGGGCGGCAATGGGGAACAGGTCCTAGAGGCATCTTCATTATTTAAATCTTGTCTCTTAGTCCTTCTTTTCTTACTTGCATGAAAGTCAAATTGGCCTTCCAACTCCTCCTTTCTTAATTGTCATTATCTATATTTGCTGCCGTAATCCCTAACACTTCTGCCACCTGCTCCAGGACTCTCAGGCTTTCCAAATCAAACCCACCCCTCTTCAGATCCCTCCACCATCCCTCCAGCTTCTTCCTGTACCTCTATGTGATTACAAACAGCCTACTTGGTTATCAAACGTTTCTTTGTGTATATCATCCTCTAACATTTGCCTTTATCTTTATCCTCCATGACAGTGCAGAATCTCTCTAGTGGTACCATTCTCCCCATTTCTCTCATCCTGTACCCCAACATCACACCCTAGGCACAGGTCAGCAAATCCCTTACAGCCCCTCCAGACTATTGTCCCGTGCCCTCCCTCCACAACTGGAGGAACTTCCCTTCTTTCATGGTCCCACCGTTTAACTATGGCATCCTCTCACCAGCCTCTCCTCTGAGCCGCCAGGTTTCCACCACGCCCAGTGACGTCTGTCTAGGAATCAGCAATGCCAGACTCAAACTTCTCATCAAATA
Source organism: Cacajao melanocephalus (assembly GCA_963573385.1). Taxonomy (NCBI): domain Eukaryota; kingdom Metazoa; phylum Chordata; class Mammalia; order Primates; family Pitheciidae; genus Cacajao; species Cacajao melanocephalus. Next base: position 20,921 of record CAUYLG010068742.1, on the reverse strand, counting down.
CTTGAACTCCTAGTTCAAGCCCCAGTAGAGCAAGAGAAAATTCACTACAGTTTGGCCAAGATGGCCGATTAGAAGCAGCTGGGTCTGCAGCATTCATGGAGAGAAATGAAAGAGGCAAGTGAATTCAGCACCTTCAACTGAAATATCCAGGTTCTCACATTGGAACTGATGAGGCAAACAACTCGACCCATGGAGAGCAAAGAAAAACAGAGTGGTGGGATGGCCCACCTGGGAGTGGCACGAAGCCAAAGGAAACTCCACCTCCACCCCCACCCAGGGGAAGTGATGAGTGATGATGTGACCATCTCCGGGAAACCGTGCTTCTCCCACAGATCTTTACAACCTGAAGATCAGGAGATCCTCTCATGAGCCCACACCACCAAGGCCTCAGGTCCGATACACAGACCTGGTGGAGTCTCAGCAGAGCAGCTGCTCAGGCACACACAGAAGGCAAGGAGTTTTACACACTCCAGCCCCGGGATCCCTGGCTAGGTGGCAGATCCATCTGTACATATCTCTAGAAAGGGCTGAATACAGGGAGCCAGCAGTGTATTTCTGTGGGCTCCACTTCCATGGCACCTCACAAGTTAACACCCACTGGCTTGGAGTCCAGCCAGCCAACAGCAACAGGCTGGAGTCTGCCTGAGATGGGACTGAGTTTCCCTGGGGAGGGTAGGCAGCTGTCTCTAGGGTTTGATCGACTCAGTCATTCTAGCCTGTTGGCTTGGGGAATCCAAATGGTCCAAACAAGGTAGGGTCTGCCACAGCACAGCACAGCTGCCTTGCCAGACTGTGGCCAGACTGCTTCTTTAAAAAGGACCCTGACCCATTCTTCCTCTCTGGGCAGAATCTCCTTGCAGGAGGGGCTTCAACCACTCTAGCCAGGGTTATATACACAGAGCTCCGATCTCTCCATGAGATGGAGCTCCCCCCAAGAGGGGTGGCCGCCATCTCTGTGGTTTGGTGGACTCAGCCATTCCAGCCTGCCCGCATTGGAGAATCTAAACAGGCCAAATGAGGAAGTGCCCCCTTCAACACAGCATACCTGCTCTACCAAAAAGCAGCCAGATGCTTCTTTAAGAGGGTCAAACCAAAAAACTACATGGAAATTGAACAACCTGCTCCTGAATGACTCTTGGGTAAATAATGAAATTAAGGCAGAAATCGAGAAGTTCTTTGAAACTGATGAGAACAACGAGACAACATACCAGAATCTCTGGGACACAGCTAAAGCAGGGTTCAGAGGGAAATTTATTGCACTAAATGCCCACATCAAAGAGCTAAAAAGATCTCAGGTTAACAACCTAACATCTCAACTAAAAGAACCAGAGAACCCCGAGAGAGAGAGAGAGAGAGAGAAACAAAGCAGAAGACCAAAAATAACCAAGCTCAGAGAGGAATTGTAGGAGATAGAGACACGAAAAGCCCTTCAAAAAATCAGTGAATCCAGAAGATTCTTTTTTAAAAAAAATTAGTAAAATAGATTGCTAGCTAGACTAAAAAGAAGAAAAGAGAGAAGAATCAAATAAATACTATCAGAAATGATAAGGGAAATATCACCACTGGCCTTACAGAAATACAAACAACCATCAGAGAATGTTATAAACACCTCAATGCACATAAACTACAAAACCTAGAAGAAATGGATAAGTTCCTGGACACATACATCCTCCCAAGACTGAACCAGGAAGCAACTGAATCCCTGGATAGACCAATAACGGTTCTGAAATTGTTATTTAATAAATCGGCTACCAAAAACAAAAAAAAAATCCTAGGACCAGATGGAGTCGCAGCTGAGTTATACCAGACGTACAAAGAAGAGCTGGTATCATTTCTACTGAAGCTATTCCAAATAATTGAAGGGCTACTCCTTAACTCACTCTATAAGGCCAGTATCATCCTGATACCAAAACCTGGCAGAGATACAACAAAAGAAGAAAACTTCAGGCCAATATTCTCGATGAACATTGATGCAAAAATCCTCAATAAAATACTGGCAAAACAAATCCAGCAGCACATCAAGAAGTTTATCCACCACAATCAAGTTGGCTTCATCCCCAGGATGCAAGCTTTGTTCAACGTACACAAATCAATAAATGCAATTCATCACATAAACAGTAATAAAGAGAAAAAATACATGATTATCTCAATAGATGCAGAAACGACCTTCGATAAAATTCAACATCCCTTCATGTTAAAAACTCTCAATAAATTAGATGTTAAAGGAACATACTTCAAATGAATAAGAGCCATATATGACAAACTCACAGCCAATATCATACTGAATGGACAAAAGCTGGACTCATTCCCCTTGAAAACCGGCTCAAGACAAGGTTGCCCTCTCTCACCACTCCAATTCAACATAGTATTAGAAGTTCTGGCCTGGACAATCAGGCAAGAGAAATAAATAAACCATATAAATAAAAAGAGAGGAATTCAAATTATCTTTGTTTGCAGATGGCATGATTCTATATCTAGAAAACCCCATTATCTCAGCCCAAAATCTTCTTAAGCTTATGAGCAACTTCAGCAAAGTCTTGGGATACAAAATTGATGTGCAAAAATCACTAGCATTCCTATACACCAACAACAGTCAAGTAGAGAGCCAAACCATGAATGAACTTACATTTACAATTGCTACAAAAAGAACAAAATACCTAGGAACACAGCTAACAAGGGAAGTGAAGGGCCTCTTCAAGGTGAACTACAAACCACAGCTCAAAGAAATCAGAGAAGACACAAACAAATGGAAAAACATTTCATGCTCATGGATGGGAAAAATTAATATTATGAAAATGGTCATATTGCCCAAAGTAATTTATAGATTCAATGCTATTACCATTAAACTACCATTCACATTCTTCACAGAATTAGAAAAATAAAACTGTTTTAAAATTCATATGGACCCAAAAAAGAGTCCGAATAGCCAAGACAATCCTAAGGGAAAAGAACAAAGCAGGAAGCATCATGCTGACTGACTTCAAACTATACTACAAGGCTACAGTAACCAAAACAGCATTAAAAACAGACACATTGACTAATGAAAATAGAGAACTCAGAAGTAAGACTGCACACCTACAACAATCTGATCTTCCACAAGCCTGACAAAAACAAGCAATGGGGAAATGATTCCCTATTTATTAAATGGTGCTGGGAGAACTGGCTAGCCACACGCAGAAAACTGAAACTGAACTCCTTCCTTACACCATATGCAAAAATTAACTCAGTATGGATTAAAGACCTAATTGTAAAACCCAAAACTATAAAAATTCTAGAAGAAAATCTAGGCAATACTATTCAGTACATAGGGAAGGGCAAAGATTTCATGACGAAAATGCCAAAAGCAATTACAACAAAAGCCAAAATTGAAAAATGGAATCTAATTAAACTAAAGAGCTTCTGCACAGCAAAAGAAACTATCATCAGAGTGAACAAACAACCTAAGAATGGAAAAAAAGGTTTGCAGTCTATCCATCTGAAAAAGGTCTAATATCCAGAGTCTACAAGGAACTTTTCAAACAAATTTATAAGAAACATACATTGTAAATTTTTTCTTCCATTCTGTAGGTTTCCTATTCACTCAACAGTTTCTTTTGCTGTGCAGAAATTCTTTAGTTTAATTAGATCTCATTTGTCAATTTTGGCTTTTGTTGCCATCGCTTTTGGTGTTTTAGTCATGAAGTCTTTGCCCATGCCTATGTCCTGAATGGTATCACCACTTCTATTCAACATCGTATTGGAAGTTCTGGCCAGAGCACTTAGGCAAAAGAAAGAAATAAAGAATATTCAAATAGGAAGAGAGGAAGTCAAATTTTCTCTGTTTGCAGATGACATGGCACATTTAGAAAACCCCATCATCTCATCCCCAAATCTCCTTAAGCTGATAAGCAACTTCAGCAAATCTCAGGATACAAAATTGATGTGCAAAAATCAAAAGCATTTTTATACACCAATAATGGACAAACAGAGAGCCAACTCATGAGTGAACTCCCATTCACAATTGCTACAAAGATAATAAAGTACCTAGGAATACAACTTACAAGGGATGTGAAGGGCCTCCTCAGGGAGAACTACAAACCACTGCTCAAGGAAATAAGAGAGGACACAAACAAATGAAAAATATTCCTATCTCATGGATAGGAAGAATCGATGTTGTGAAACTGCCCAAAGTAATTTGTAGGTTATTGATGCAATGTTATTTCCATCAAGCTACCATTGACTTTCTTCACAGAATTAGAAAAAACTACTTTAAATTTCACATGAAACCAAAAATCGAGCCCATATAGCCAAGACAACCCTAAGCAAAAAGAACAAAGCTGGATGCATCATGCTACCTGACTTCAAACTATACTACAAGGCTACAGTAACCAAAACAGCATGGTACTGGTACCAAAACAGATATATAAACCAACGGAACAGAACAGAAGCCTTGGAGGCAATGCCATATATCTACAACCATCTGATCTTTGACAAACCTGACAAAAACAAGCAATGGGGAAAACTGGCTAGCTACATGCAGAAAACTGAAACTGGACCCCTTCTTTACACCTTATACAAAAATTAACTCAAGATGGATTAAAGACTTAAACATAAGACTTAAAACCATAAAAACCCTAGAAGAAAACATAGATATTGAGCTTCTTTTCATGTGTATTGATTGAATATATGTCTTCTTTTGAGAAGTATCTATTTATGTCCTTTGCCCACTTTTTGTTTTATTATACTTTAAGTTCTAGGGTACATGTGCAGAATGTGTAGGTTTGGTACATAGGTATACATGTGCCATGGTGGTTTGCTGCATCCATCAATCTTGTCTTGGCTATATGAGCTCTTTTTTGGTTCCAAATGAAATTTAAAGTAGTTTTTTCTAATTCTGTGAAGAAAGTCAATGGTAGCTTGATGGGAGGGGAACATCACACACTGTGGCCTGTCAGGGTGTGGGGACTAGCAGAGGGATAACATTAGGAGAAATACCTAATGTAGATGACAGGTTGATGACAGCAAACCACCATGGCATGTGTACACCTATGTAACAAATCTGCTTGTTCTGCACATGTATTCCAGAACTTAAAGCATAATAATTTTAAAACAGCTCCACATCACTGATCATTAGAGAAACACAAATCAAAACTACAGTAAGGTACCATCACATTCAAGTCAGAATGTCTATGATCAAAAAGTCAAAAATTACAGATGCTGGTGAGGTTACAGAGAAAAAGGAATGCTTTTACACTGTTGGGGGTCTGCGTAAATTAGTTCAATCATTGTGGAAGACAGTCTGTTGATTCCTCAAAGACCTAGAGGCAGGAATACCATTCGACCCAGCAATTGCATTACTGAGTATATACCCAAAGGAATGGAACTTATTCTACTATAAAGATACTTGCACATGTATGTTCATTGTAGCACTATTCAAAATGGCAGACATGGAATCAATCTAAATACCTATCAGTGATAGACTAGATTTAAAAAAATGTGGTATATATACACCATGGAATACTATGCAGCTATACAAAGGAAAGAGATCATATCTTTGCAGGGACATGGATGAAGTTGGAGGCCATTTTTCTTAGCAAACTAATGCAGGAACAGAAAACCAAATACTGGGTGTTCTCACTTATTAGTGTGAGCTGAATGATGAGAACATATGGACACATGGGGGAAACAACATACATTTGAGCCTATCCAGGGGGTCATTGGTGGGGAGGAAGAGCATCAGGAAGAATAGCTAATGGGTGCTGGGCTTAATACCTAGGTGATGGGATGATCTGTTCAGCAAACCACCATGGCACATGTTTACCTGTGTAACAAACCTACACATCCTGCACATGTACCCCTGAAATTAAAAGTTGAAGGAGAAAATAAGAAAAAGAAAATTCACCACAGCTGGAGCCACACTTTCCATTTTCAAACAGCTCTATCAATGAAAAAATTTTTAATAAGCTGAAGCCTGAGTTCCTATCATCAGCGTTACTTGTCTAGTCCTGCTTTTTGAAGCTCCATAAAATAAATTAAATTGCTCTTCTTATAGCACTGCCCTTGAACCATTTGGGAACTTTAATCTATTCCTGCTAAGACTTCCCTACTGTAGGCTAACCAACTCCAGGGCCTTTTAGGGTTGTGAATATAACACATTTTAAGGTTTCTTCACTCATGTAATTGCTTTCCCCCTGAATATTCTCCAGGTTGTGCATGTGGTAAGACTATATACATAGATTTCAGTGTGATGTGATCAGTGGTGCTATCCCTTCCACCTCAGAAATGGTCTTTCCATGAACACAACCTAAGAACACATTGAGTCATTGTGGTGTGGTGATGGTGACTATGGTGGTAACAGTTGTGGTGATGATGGTTGTGGTGGTGGTAGTTATAGTGGTACATTGAAAAGATGATGGAGAGGTGATTTAGTAACAGCAAAACAAGCTTATAATTTTAATTAATTCACTAAGTCAAGAGTGTGACATGATTACTGAAACTATCACCAGTAGCCTTTTGGACCAAGATCAAGACTATTGACCAAATGTTGGTAGATTTGAGCCATCATTTCTGCCTAACGAAGGTCAATTTCGATCCTAATTTTGTCACTGTTTGTTCACCATTCTTCTCAGCTCTAGTTTATCTGCAGATTAATGATCATGTCTGCTATATGCTTATCCAAGTTCCTGATTAAATATGAATCAAGCAGTGTTAAAGTTAGAGGCCCTGGAGAAGACACTAAAGAGTGTCCTTCAGGGTAACATCTATCTATTAATCAGCATCCTTTGGATACAATTGTTCAATTCATCAATTTTAATGTACCTCATTTTTCTTCTGTTCCATTCCCAAGGCTATTCTGAAATTTGGATGCTCTCTCTATATATTGCATTTTTTTCTTTGTAGCACTTTGATAATTATGGCCCCCTTGAAAAAATTAGTTTGATATGACTTGGTCTTGGTCTGTTTGGTGTTGCTGTAAGAGAATAACACAGACTGGGTAATTTATAAAGAATAGAAATTTATTTTTTCACATTTCTGGAGGTTAGGAAGTTCAAGATCAAGATGCCACCATCTGGTAAGGGCTGCTCTCTACTTCTAATATGGTATCTTGAATGCTGAATCCTCCAAAGAATAGGAACACTATGTCTTTACATGACAGAAGGCAGAAGAGCAAAAAGTGGCACACTCCTTCCACCAAGCACTTCTACAAGAAGACCTCCTAGTCTCAGTTTTGATGGTGGACCCCACATGACTCCGTCACCTCCCAGAGCCATATCTCCCAACGCTGTTGCACTGGGAATTATATTTCAACATAAATTTGGAGATGACAAAAACATTCCATCCACAACAGACTTTTTCTTTTGTCTTCTTTTTTCTTTTTCCGTAGGTTATTGGGTGTACAGGTGGTGTTTGGTTACATGAGTATGTTCTTTAATGGTGATTTGTGAGATTTTGGTGCACCCATCACCTGAGCAATATACACTGCACCCTATTTGTAGTCTTTTATCCCTTGTCCCCCTTTCTCTCTTCCCCCCAAGTCCCCAAAGCCCATTGTGTCATTCTTATGCCTTTACATCCTCATAGCTTAGCTCCCACATATCAGTGGGAACATACAATGTTTGGTTTTCCATTCCTGAGCCACTTCATTTAGAATAATAGTCTCCAATCTCAGCCAGGTCGCTGCAAATGCTGTTAATTCATTCCTTTTTGTGGCTGAGTAGTTTTCCATCATACACACACACACACACACACACACATCACAGTTTCTTTATCCACTTGTTGATTAATGGGCATTTGGGTTGGTTCCACAATTTTGCAATTGTGAATTGTGCTGCTATAAACATGCCTGTGCAAGTATCTTTTTCATATAATGATTTCTTTTCCTCTGAGTAGCTACTCAGTACTGAGATTGCTGGATGAAATGGTAGTTCTACTTTTAGTTCTTTAAGGAATCTCCACACTATTTTCTATAGTGGCTGTACTAGCTAACATTCCCACCAGCAGAGTAGAGTGTTCCCCGATCACTGCATCCACACCAACATCTACTGTTTTTTGACTTTTTGATTATGGCCATTCTTGCAGGGGTAAGGTGGTATCACATTGAGGTTTTGATTTACATTTCCCTGATCATTAGTGATATTGAGCATTTTTTCATATGTTTGTTGGTCATTTGTATATCTTCTTTTGCGAATTGTGTATTCATGTCCTTAGCCCACTTTTTGATAGGATTTTTTTTTCTTACTGATTTATTTGAGTTTGTTGTAGATTCTGGATATTAGTCCTTTGCCAGATACAGAGATTGTGAAGATCTTCTCCCACTCTGTGGGTTGTCTGTTTACTCTGCTGACTGTTCTTTTTGTTGTGCAAAAGCTCTTTAGTTTAAGTCATAGATATTTATCTTTGTTTTTATTGCATTTGCTTTGGGTTCTTGGTCATGAAATCCTTGCCTGAGCCAATGTCTGGGGTCGGGGAGGGGTTTCCAATGTTATCTTCTAGAAATTTTATAGTTTCAGGTCTTGGATTTAAGTCCTTAATCCATCTTGAGTTGATTTTTGTATTAACTAAGAGATGAGGATCCAGTTTCATTCTCCTACATATGGCTAGCCAATTATCCCAGCACTATTTATTGAAAAGAGTGTCCTTTCCCCATTTTATGTTTTTGTTTGCTTTATCAAAGATCAGTTGGCTGTTAGTATTTGGGTTTATTTCTAGGTTCTCTATTCTGTTCCATTGGTCTATGTGTCTATTTTTATACCAGTACCATGCTGTTTTGGTGACTATGGCCTTATAGTATAGTTTGAAAACAGTTAGTGTGATGCCTCCAGATTTGTTCTTTTTGCTTAGTCTTGCTTTGGCTATGCAGGCTCTTTTTTAGTTGCATAAGAATTTTAAAATTGTTTTTTCTAATTCTGTGAAGAATGATGGCATTTTGATGGGGCTTGCATTAAATCTGTAGATTGCTTTTGGTAGTATGGTCATTTTCACAATATTGATTCTATCTATCCATGAGCATTGGATATGTTTCCATTTGTTTGTGTCATCTATATTTCTTTCAGCAGTGTTTCCTACTGCTCCTTGTAGAAGTCTTTTACCTCCTTGGTTAGGTATATTCCTAACTGTTTTATTTTTATTTTTTGCAGCTATTGTGAAAGGCATTGAGTTCTTGATTTAATTCTCTACTTGGTCACTATATAGAAAAGCTACTGATTTCTGTACATTAATCCTATATCTGGAAACTTTGCTGAATTCTTTTATCAGTTCTAGGAGCTTCCTAGAGGAGTTTTTAGGGTTTTTGAGGTAAATGATCATATCGTCAGCAAACAGTGACAGTTTGACTTCTTACTGATATGGACACCCCTTATTTCTTTCTCTTGTCTGATTGCTCTGGCTAGGACTTCCAGTACTATGTTAAAGAGGAGTGGTGAGAGTGGGCATCCTTGTCTTATTCCAATTCTCAGAAGGAATGCTTTCACTTTTCCCCATTCAGTATTATGTTGGCTGTGGGTTTGCTATAGATGGCTTTTATTACTATTGAGATATATCCCTTGTATGCTGATTTTGCTTACAGTTTTTATCATAAAATGTTGCTGGATTTTGTTAAATGCTTTTGCTGCATATGTTGACATGATCATGTGATTTCTGTTTTTAATTCTGTCTATGTGGTGTATCACATTTATTTATTTGCATATGTTAAACCATTCCTGAATCCCTGGTATGAACCACACTTGATCATGATGGTTTAGCTTTTTGACATATTGTTGGATTCAGTTAACTAGTATTTTGTTAAGGATTTTAGCATCTGTGTTGATCACCAGATTCCTTTCTCACCACCATCCTGTTAATAATTAATCCTAGAATCTTAACTTGGAATCTATACAATTCCCAAGGATCTTTAGTGAAGAAAATGCTGCTTCTTCATTTTGAGAACCAGAATCACATTTGCCCATTCTAGCTTTTTAACACCTTTCCCCTCCACAGTTCCCTCATTGAGAAAAAATTCATTCCTCCTTAAAGCCTCAGAACTCATTGAAACCTCATGAAACAGCTCTTGCTCTGCCTTCTGTTAGCGTTATTTATTTAGATAGACATCATATTCCTTCTACCCCCACCCCCAAAATACTCACACTTGATTATAAATTCCTTAGTAACAAGGGACAATGCTTATTATTATTATTATTATTATTGCTATCTCCTGCAGTGCCTCGTACCACATATTTGAAAGGTTGGATTGAACTAAAGTGCACAAAGGAAGAAAATTAGTTTTATCTATGCAGACTCAAAATTATTTTTGGTCAAATTGGATTCTTTACATCTATCTTAATATCTAATTTGTGCATAGTTGAATCAGTCTTGCAGTTAATCTAATGTGGCCGTTAAGACTACTGAAGACAGTAAATTCATTTTCCTGATCTGGTAATTTTTAATCATGTAGTCACGACCACTCACATGGAAAAATAAAACAGCAGACTAAATAGCAAACTAATAGCAGAATGATGAATGGAATTATCCCTAGGCCCAAAGGCTATTATACATAATCTACAGTCTCTGTCTAATTCATTCATTCAGCTTTGATTCAACACCCTTTTGTTAAGTGACAATAACAGTTACCAGTTACTGAATGCTTCCTATGGGCTAAGCACTTGAGTAAGACAGTAATGTGGTGGCTGCCAATATTGAGCTTGCCTTGAGTCCTGGCAACACCAGTTATTATTTGTGCAACCATAAGCCAGTTACTTCACTTCAAAACAAGTTATCATAAATGTTAGTTATACCATTATTATTTAAATGTATTATCTCATTGAGTCTTCACAACAACCCTGTGAGCCACTATTATTTCCTCCTACTTTAAAAATTTGCAAGGTACTAGGTGCTGGATGCTGTAGGATTTATAGAAATGACTGTATCTAAAAATGACCTGATCCTGCCCTCAAGGACTTTACAATGAAGTAAAAAGGACTGAATTTTAAATAATTAATTATCATCAAAAGCAGAATGAAATATTTTCCACAGCAATGCAAATGCAAAATGTTGGCGAGCACAGAGGATTCAATGGATGGCTTTACATAAAAGGTAAAATTTGAGTTGAAACTGGAGGGGTGAAAAGGATTTGCAGAGTCATAGCAGAGGTAAAGGGCAATCCACAAAAGTGAGGAAGCCACAAATGCAAAGCGTGGCAGCATATAAAAGCATTAGGGGTGCAGTGCCAACCAGGGAGTGGTTCTCAACCTGCCAGCTGTAAGAATTATTTTACTGTGGCCCAACCAGGGTTAGTTACTTTTGTATAGGGAGTATATCAGCAAGACAATATTAGAGTATACCACACAGAAAACAGTTAAGGTTGATTCTGTGAATTATTTTTCAATGATATGTATGGGTATTTGGTTTTAATATAAAATATGCTTCTTATTGTGGGTTGTGGTCTAAAAAATGTGGAAGGCTTCCATATAGAGAAGTTGGAACCTAAGTCATGAAAAGAGATGTGTGGGGATGAGGCTGGTGATCTAGAAAAATCATGTATAGAAAAATAATGCTGTGGGATGATGTATTTACATTTGAGATGAGGAGTGGAAGGAAGGAAACAAGTTAGGGGAAGCTGCGACAATCTGTGCCAGCACATCCCAAATTGTTGTGAATCAAGCCTATTCTGGGAGTTATCAGTCAGCATGAGGAAGGGAAAGTCTTCAAGTGAGCAAAGAAAGGCATTGTAACATGTAGACATAAGTGGGTTTATGGTAAACCTAATAAAGCTAAATTGTCTTGTTTTCACTGGTCTCTTCCAAGGCTCTGTTCTGAATTTTGTGTTCATAATTTTGAGTTCTTTTTCTTTCAAAGGACCTTCAAATTGTATAAACTTTGATACCCATCAAACCTGAATTTTCCTCAGCTTGTATATAAATTTGAGTAGGTGGTTTTTTCACAAAATAGGCCTTCTCAGAGACTTTAAGATACTGATGTGCAGGCAGGGCATTGTGGCTCATGCCTGTAATTCCAGCACTTTGGGAAGCTGAGGCAGGTGGATCATGAGTTCAGGAGTCTGAGACCAGCTTGCCGACATAGTGAAACCCTGTCTCTACTAAAAATACAAAAATTAGCCAAGCATGGTGGTGCACACCTGTAGTCCTGGCTACTCAGGAGGCTGAGGCAGGAGAATCACTTGAACCTGGGAGGCAGAGGTTGCAGTGAGCTGAGATTGTGCCACTACACTCAAGCCTAGGCAGTAGAGTGAGTCTCTGTCTCAAAAAAATAAAAAAATAAAAAAGATACTTATCTGTATTTTGAATCCCTCTGAGATAGCAATATTATACCTTCTCCACTTTCCTCAAACTCCCATACCTCTCTCTTAACCCTTTCTCTCAACTGTCACTCACACCTCACATTTCATGAACAACATAGAAGCCATTCAATGCAACCTCACTCATCTTCTCACCAATAAACCTACTGCACTGCTGTCAAAATTTATATTACAGCTGATGTTTAAGAAAAGGGTGACATTTTCCCCCGTTATCTCTAATTGACCTCATTTTTCTCTGGAGTTCTCATTTCCGTAAAAAAAAATGAAAATAAATTTACTAAAAGTAACTTAGTTTATTTCCATTTAAAAGAAGCTGTTGGTTAAATAGTCTCTGTGGAGTTAAATACTCAATTTTTCAAGGTGTTTTCCATTTGCTGTTGTGCTTCTCTTCTCCTTAAGTAGCATCTGGACATAGTGGAACCCTGTGAGTTCACAGCAGTAGGAGGAGGCCTCTGGTCCACTTGCTCTCCTTTGACGCCCCAGTCCCACTAGGAGAAAAGTCATTCCAGTGGGCTTCTGGCCATCTGGCAGCCTCCACAGATGATGCCTTACCACATCACAGACTCCTCATCCCAACCTCAGGCTTAATCTGAGCCTTGGCTCCTCTAAGCACTTCTATCACCACTGGGAGCTGGAACCAGCTGCTTTCCCAAACTTGTGGGAATGGCTTTGTGTTGATGGAAAGGTTTGTTGAGGCAGCTCCCAAGCATCTCTTTCAGCCTTGATTTCTCTCCCATTCCTTTGCCTTCTTGGAGATGATGCCACCTCAAACGTAGGGCTCATTTGAGAGGATTCCAGCCATCCCAGACTGTGTCCCAGGAAAATAAGTACTAGCCATCTAAATTTTGTTTTCTACAAATCTATCTAGAACTTTTTAATGTAACATACTCTCAAGTTAGACCTCAAGAGCATTCATGCGGCTGCTTCTTTCTTTTACACGTCTTCTCCTCCCTGGCCTCTCCTCCCATTGTCCTTCCCTTGCCTGCCTGGCAGGAAGTCCTGTCATATTGTTTTCTCCTCCTCTTCTATTCTTTGTGCTTTACTTAAGGCAGTAGTCCCCACTTTTTCCTTGGGGCAATAATATGTGTGATTTAACCTTATAGTAGAAGGTCAGCAAGACAGAGATACCCAGATGACAAAGAAAGAGAAACGTCAGGTATGGTTTTTAGATGTCCATTCTCCTACATGACAAATGTATTTGTTAATCCATAGTGTATTTATCTTTTTCCATCACCATGGAGACTAGTCATATAAAAGGCTAATCCTCCACTTTGTCAACAACGATTTCCCTTAGGGATTTCCCTTTTAGGCTATCTCCCCTCACTCTGCCACATGGTCTCCTCCTCTGAGATCATCACCCTCCACATAGGAAGAGATTCCAAAATCACCCATCATTTGATTCATTCTTGACTCTAAGTGCTCCTCCAGGACAGCACCATTTCTCCTGTCATTCAGCACAAATCTCTCGAAACAGTTGTCTCATACTACGTCTCCATGTTCTTGTATCTTTCCAACTATTTAATCCACTATAATCTGATTTCTTCCTAAACCATTTCACTGAATTTAATAGTGTCAAGATCACCAATGACTTTTATATTAGCGCCAGCTATCATAACAAAGTATCATAGACTGAGTGGCTTAAACAACAAAAATTTAGTTTTTCACAGTTCTAGAGGCTGGAAAATTCAAGATCAAGGTGCCAACAGGGCTTGGTTTCAGGGTTAGGTTTCTTGGGAGGGCACTCTTTCCAGCTTGCAGATGGCTACTTTCTCACTGTGTCCTCACATGACCTTTACTTGGTTTATTCATATGTATGTGTGGTTGAGGGGTGGGGTAAGGGAGAGAGAGAGAGAGAGAGATCTTCCTCTTTTTATAAAGCCACCAATTCTACGGATTAGGATCCCACTATTATGACCTCATTTAACCTCAATTAGCTCCTAAAAGCCCTGTCTCCAAATACAATCACATTGAAAGCCTGGGCTTCAGTAGATGAATTTTGCAGGGTTGGGGTGGTGTGGATGGGAACACAATTCTATCCATAGCAAATTACTTATTGCTAAAGCCAATGAAGATTTGGATTCTCATACTTGTCTTCTTAATAATACTTGAAATAAGAAATTATTGTGGTCTTCTTGAAACACGTTTCTCTCTCAGTTCTCTGTTACCACTTTTGTTTTTCTGGGCTTTCTCCTCTGCCACTGGCCTGTCCTTTTCAAGCTTGCTTGCTAGGTCTGACATCTGATTTTCGGGGCTGCTGAGGGTCAGTCCTAGATGTGCTCCCTCTCTATACACTTTCTCTGTATTCATGATTCTCAAATTTATATTGCCAATCCAGACTTCCGGTTTGAGTTTGCCACCACAGCCATGTGCCTACTTAACATCTTTTGAATGTTTCACACACATAACTTCAGCTTGAAAAATAATTATTAATTTTTCTTAACACACTGCACTCCAACCCCAATTTCCTGTCTTATTAAAAAACATCATTTTCTTTTTCTTTTTGTGGGGAAGGGGGGATGGAGTTTTGCTCTTTTGCCCAGGGTGGAGTGCAATAGCATGATCTCAGCTCACTGCAATCTCCACCTCCCAGATTCAAGAAATTCTCCTGCCTCAGCACCCCCAGATAGCTGGGATTATAGGTGCCCACCACCACGCCTGGCTATTTTTTTTTTTTGGATTTTTAGTAGAGTTGGGGTTTTACCATGTTGCCCAGGATGGTCTCGAACTCCTGACCTCAGGTGATCCACCTGTCTCGGCCTCCCAAAGTGCTGGGATGACAGGCATAAGTCACTGCACCTGGCCCAAGAGCATCATTTTATAACAGTTGCTCACGCTAGAAATCTAGGAATTCTCCTAAATTTCTACCTTTCTATTACCTTCCATATGCAATCAAAGAAAAAGTGCTTTCAACTATCCAAATAATGTATTTTTCTCTCCTCTGCCTGCTCCTTAAATTATACCACAGTTATGCCAGAATCACCTCTCACCAGACCTTGCACATTAGCCTGTTAAGTAGTTTCCCTGCTTCAGCTCCTGTCTTCTCCAATGTATGCTTCATATAAATGTAAGGTATAGTTGTTCAAAATATACCATAGCTCTTCTCCCTTCTCCTCCTCTTTCTTTTTCCTTTGCTTCCTTATTCTGCCTCAACAATTCAGTCCCAAAGCCATTCATTGGTACTAAACAACACAAGCATTCATGTTGTGAGGGACTGGCCACAATGACCCAGAAATGGGGGTCAGAACCCAGGGAGTGCTCAGGAGGGCATCCATGTGGGGAGACAGCTTGGTGAGTATTGCCTAAGCCTGGGTGGGTGAGAAGGCTATCCACACAGGAGGGCAAGGAGATAGCAATAGCCAAGCATAGCTGTTGCAGCCTGAGTTGGGGAGATCCTCAATGATGGAAGGTACAGAGGGTTGGCAGCAGAAATGGGAGACTGATTATATGCAGGGATGCTAATCAAATAAGTTAAATAGGTTAAGGGTAATAGAAGCCATATTTCTCACTATAGGAGAAAAGGGCTACAAATATGGAAAGGTATAAAAATAGGATTCACCCTGCAGTGTTACATTGGAATTGGAGACTGCAGTATGAATTCATGATGTCCAATATATACCAATGGACATAAAAATCAACAGAGGTAAATATGTGTAAACATACACACATACATACACACATACCTCCCTACCTCTGTCCACTGAGAAAGCCTGGAAGCAGTGACACCCAAGTAACAATAAGCACAAATCTCAGTGTCTAAATGTCATTTTCTACTAAAAAGAACAGGGCTCCTAATTGCAATGGATCATCCCAGGCCTGGGGCAAAGGAAGTACTACATAAACCTGGAAAATGGTTTGTGTCAGAAACTGAGAAAGTGTTCATAAAATGATGAAAACATATCAAACGATCATAGAAACCACCTTGAAGGAGTTCCCACTGGTCACATGTGGAACTATTTTAACACCAAAAATATAGTAATCATGATAAATAATTATTCATTAAATAAAATAACAAATTTTAAAGGTAACTTTTCAGTGGAGAGGCCTGGCTCTCACCTGACCATAATTAGGTGATCAAAGTTAAAATCACTAGTTTAGGCTGGGCGCCATGGCTCACTTGGAGAGGCCAAGGCAGGCAGATCATGAGGTCAGGTGTTCGAGACCAGCCTGACCAACACAGTGAAACCTCATCTCTACTAAAAATACAAAAATTAGCTGGGCATGATGGCGGGTGCCTGTAATCCCAGCTACTCTGGAGACTAAGGCAGGAGAATTGCTTGAACCCGGGAGGCAGAGGTTGCAGTGAGCTGAGATCACGCCACTGCACTCTAGCCTAGGTGACAGAGCTAGACTCCATCGCAAAAAAAAAAAAAAAATCACTGGTTTCAATAGGTTGCTCAAAACCATGTGCCACTTTATAGGATGTAATACATCACTCCTATAATATTCTTGCCAAGTATGCATAACCTGAATTTAATCATAAAGTGACATCAGAAATACTACAACTGAGCGATGTCTACAAAGTAGCCTCCAATCTTGCAGAGTGTCAAGATCATGACCATTACGGAAAGGTAGGGCACTATAGAAGATTGAGGAAAACTAAAGAGACATGTCACCTAAAAGCAAAGCATGACTTTGAACAGAATCCTTTTACTGTAAAGGACATTATTGTGACAACTGACAAAACTTGAATAGGGTCCAAAGATTAGTTAATAGTAATGTATTGGCTGTAATCCCAGCACTTTGGGAGACCCAGGTGGGTGGACCACCTGAGGTCAGGAGTTCGAGACCAGCCTGGACAACATGGTGAAAACCCATCTCTACCAAAAATACAAAAATTGGCTGGGTATGTTGGTGAGCATTTGTAATCTCAGCTACTTGGGAGGCAGGAGGATCACTTAAATCCAGGAAGCAGAGGTTTTAGTGAGCCAAGATTGTGCCATTACACTCCAGCCTGGATGACAGAGCAAGACTGTCTAAAAAAAAAAATAGTAGCCCAGGTGCGGTGGCTCACACCTGTAATCCCAGCACTTTAGGGGGCTGAGGTGGGCAGATTGTGAGGTCAGGAGTTCGAGACCAGCATGGCCAACATGGTGACACCCCACCTCTACTGGAAATACAAAAATATTAGCTGGATGTGGTGGCAGGCACCTGTAATCCCATCTACTTGGGAGGCTGAGGCAAAAGAATCACTTGAACCTAGGAGGTGGAGGTTGCAGTGAGCCAAGACCATACCATTGCACTCCAGCGTGGGCAACAGGATTCCTTCTCAAAAAAAAAGTAATGTATTGATTTAATTTCCTGATTTGTGTGATCATATAGTGAGAACTAGGAGAAGTGGTTGGGTTGATGGGTCATGTGGTAGGCAGCCTTTAAGATGTCTCCACAATCACTTCCTCTTAATTTTCATGCCCTCATATAATCCCATCCCTTGAGTTAGATCTATACCTAGTGACTCACTTCCAAATAATAGAACACAGCAAAAATGATGGCATATCACTTATGAGATTAGCCTTTTTTTAGTTACAGAAAGATTGTGGCTGCCATCCTGTGTACTCTTTCTCCTTTTCTTGTTCACTCACGCTGAGAGAAGTCAGCTTCCATGCTGTGAGCTTCCCCATAGAGAGAAGTACATGGCAAGGAACTGAGGGAGGCAACCAGCCACCTGCCAGTGAGGACCTGAATCCTCAGCAAGCAACTGAAGGCCTTAGCTCAGAAGCCTAAAAGGAGCTAAATCCTGCCAATGACCACTTGAGAGAGCTTGGAAGTGAATTCCCCTACAGTTGGGCATTCAAGTGAGACTGCAGCCCTAGCCAACACCTTGTTCAAAGACTTCTGAGAGTCTCTGAGGCAGATGTTCAGCCAAACCACACCTGGATTTTGACCCACAGAAACTCTGAGATAATAAATGTTGTTTAGCATTTACATTTCTTACTGGATTTTCTTGGATTTTAATAAAAAGTTGAGACACAGGGCATCGGTCTTCAAACTATATTTTGCTGTCTGTGGTCAAATAGAAATTCCTTTCTCCCTTTATTTTAGAATTAAATACATTCTAAGTACATAATCTCATTCCTAAAGCTGCTAAGCTTCAGGGTAATTTGTTAGACAATAATAGATAACTAATATAGGGTGTCATATTGCAACTTACTCTCAAATGGTTCTGGGGGAAAGGCTTCAAGTTTGATATTTTTGTTTGTGTGTTGTATAAAGTGTATGCTTGTGTGTGTATAATGGATTATGTCATTTTCCCACTTAAATCTCTTTACTCACTTCCCCTCACATATAGAACAAAATCCAAACTTCTTGCCATGTCCTCCATGTTGCCCTTGCTCATTTCTTCAGCTCCTTTGCCCCCTCACCGCTCCTAACTTCTGCCACACTGGTGTTCTGTCAGTTCCTTGGACAGATACTGCCCTCTCCTATCAGAGGGCGCTTGAGTTCACTGCTACCCCTTCCTGGGATACTCTCTCCCAATTCCTCATGTGAGTATTCTAATTCAGCCTTGGAGAATCTCACTATAAATATTAGCTTAAGTCCTTTACCCCTCCTTCATATTCTCTTGTTCAGCCCCTCATTCGTTTCTTTCATATACTTTATCAGATGTTGTAATTCTCTTATTTGTGTACTTGTTTTAATCAGTCTCAGCCTTTGATAAAGAGGAACCCGATGGGAGACATCCTTCCTTTCTACACCATTGTATTCCCAGTACCTAACACATAGTAAATACTCTTTAAATACTTGTTAAAGGAATTGATTAATATAATGCTTGATCACCCGGGTAGAATTTTTCAAAGAAAAATTTGATTAATCCTCACTCCTGAAAATAAATTTTAAAGCTACACAGAGTTCAATTTTACTGATATAGGTAAGTAAGTCTGATCACAATAGATTATTTATCTTTCAACATCAGAATTAATAATGTCCTTTTTCTATATTACTTTCTGGTTATCTTGGTTATGACACAACCTGTGTTTACAAGGTTGGGTTTCTTTTTTTTCATTCTTTCAATCCCTATTTTGCAGCTATCACAACAGAATTGTATTCTATGTACAGTAAAATCCCACATTCAGATAACAGTGCATTCTTCCAAGACTTCCAGAAACAGCCTCCATGTAGATTTAATAGGCCAAGGAGCATGGCTTTCAGGAAGGCAATGATGATGAGGCTGGGGACCTTCTTCTGACAGCTACATGGCCCCATTCCTCTTCAACAGTTCAGCACCATCAATGAAAAGAGAAAAGGCAGAGAGAGAGAGAGAGACAAAAACAGAGCATGCCTGAAATCTCCCAGCTTGTTTCTGTCAGAACACATCAGTTGCAGGTCAGGTTTCTGCAGCAAGCATGTCATGGAGCAAGCACGAGCTGTCAATATGGAGAACAGAGAAGCTCCTTTGACAGATCCCACATCTACCTTCCAGACTCATTATGTCAGGAGAACTTGTTGTTCCCCTTGAATGAGCTACTTCTCCCTCCGCTGGGTCCCCAGCTGTGGAAATCCTCAGTGTTGAGCCCTGAAAGATGACATGTCTCTGCTTGTCACACATATTTACAGGACAGAGCTGCTATATTCATAGTTAGGGGTAGGGGTGAGGAGGGACAAACAGGCAGGAACACGGCCCATCTTCCAGAAGTGCCACCTGCCACTCCACATTCTCACCATGGGAAGTATGTTCAGTTCAAACCTAGAATCATTAAAAAGTCAGCATGAGAGTTAACTTCTTTTAGTGGGAACCTCAGACTTCTGAAAGTAGCTTTCAAGAAATGGGTAAACAAATCTTTTAATTAAAATTACACACTATGCCTAATTACTCATTACCTTTGGGTTCTAGTAACTGGATATGAGGGGGTTGGGGAAGAAGACATATGTGTTTATTTGTTGACTGGGCCTGTATATTGTAAAATAAAGGGAGAAAGAAAGTTCTGTTTAACAGCAGACTATAGTGTGAAGACTGAAGCTTAATGTTGCAATTTTTCATTAAAATTCAAGAAAATCCAGAATGGAATGTAAGTATTTACACTGGCTAGAGCTTGACAGTCAAGCTATTGCCCAACTCTAGGAGGAATTTTTATAAACTACAAGACTGGTGGAACTGGGTTGAAAAACACATTTGTGACCTAATTTTTCACCTCCAAAAAGGGAAGGATCTCACAGCCTTTGTCCTGTCCCTGCTGGTTGTCACTGGCCCAACAGATAAAGCCTGAACCAGCCAGAGAAATGGGGAATTGTCTGTACAACAAAGGTAAAGGGTGAGTGGCACTGCTGTTGACTAATGATGAAGGGAAGGGTAGGAATGAATGACAGTGGGAAAATCTGAGAGTGGCAATGTCACATGTATTCCAGTGGTTCTGAGTGTCAGAGCACCTTACCACAGTCCAGCAGAATCACGGCATGAAAACATGTAGGGTGAGAGAAACTGGCCTTGGAATTGTGTTTAAAATCCTTCCTTCCTTCCCTCCTTCCTTCCTTCCTTCCTTCCTTCCTTCCTTCCTTCCTTCCTTCCTTCCTCCCTCCCTCCCTCCCTCCCTCCCTCCCTCCTCCCTCCCTCCCTCCCTCCTTCCTCCCTTCCTCCCTCCCTCCCTCCCTCCCTCCTTCCTTCCTTCCTTCCTTCCTTCCTTCCTTCCTTCCTTCCTTCATAAAATTATTCATTCACTCA